>JARYGA010042239.1:0-29623 GCA_030545235.1 Helianthus tuberosus | reverse complement strand
TGAACCAGGCGGATAGTGAGGTCGTGCAGGATTTTGTGCAGCTTGGTTTTGAGCTGCCTGTTTTTGGTTCGGAGAAAAGTTGCAGGTATTTGCAAGATGACCAGATTTGCCACAGTTTGTGCAAATGAGGCATTGCACTTGTGGTTGATGGTGGTCATTTGTTTGTTACCACAAAGCAAACAAACGACACACAGTGACAAATCAAAGTAAATAGGTCATAATAATGTATCACTGAAGACATGCTCGCCTATAAGTGAATACTCACCCCAAGAGTTCCCAGGTAAGAGTGACTGGTCCGATACTGCGGATTTGTACGAACACTCTAGCCTTAGACAGAGAACTCAGGGTACAGGCATTCACTCTTCCAGTTTGCACGTGTTCACATTATTTAGACCCAAACATTGACGAGATTTTGAAAATTTGGAAGGTACAAGACCAAGAGAAATCATCTAAGGATAGATGATTGATTTCAAAATCATTTTGGAAATTTGTGTTCATGTTTTGGTAATCACCTAAGGATAGGTGACGTGTATTGTTTTAAGATCTAAACACAAGTAAACTTGTGTTAGGGTCCTAGGAAGTTATAGTCTAGGTCAAAGCATTACTAATAACCTAATTCCCTATAACCATTGTCTCTGATACCAACTCTTCTGTCACACCCCGACCACGTTAAAACAACAAATCGTGGCGGAAACGTCGAGGAGTGTTGTAACAGAATCATTGTTTCAACAACCATGGTAATTAAAGTTATGTATTATTGAAATAAGGTTTACATTGTCTTGGAAGTTAAATAAAACATAACATAATAATTGTCTTTTAAGTCACTAAGGCCCGAGTCCGCCTAAGTGAAGCACAAACATCATCATGCATCAGCACCTGAAACACATGTAAAATAGGTACGTCAGCATAAAAATGCCTGTGAGATACATAGGTTTTGTTTATGCAAGATTCATGACTTGTGGTTTAAAAGAAGTGTTTAACAAAAATAGCCATGAACCTCGTAAAATGTTTTCTTTTATAAAATCATGTGAAAATCGATATGAAAATCAAATGATATAAAAGAAATATGCATGGTTAAATAAATAACCAAGTAAAAGTGAATTGTATAAAATATGTACTTTGTATAAAAATGTCATATTCTTGGAAAGAAATGTTTCATGTCTTGCCCATGTGATTAATATAACGCAACAATGTATAATATAATAAAAGCACTTATATATAGGAAGTACCATTGGCGTATCCACCATGCTTTTATCATATAACACATAGCCCCGTTACATAAGTCACATATTAATAACCATCCCAAAATGTTCTTGTTTAATGTCAAAAAATGTTTATGTATAAACTATGTTTAAATGTCGTGTGTAATATGTACCATGTATAACAAATGAAATGCATAGCAAGTAGGAAATCATCTACTTAAACTATGTAATAACGTCAATGTTTTAATAATGTTATGTACGGTGAATAACTAGTAATTACTCAACCCTGTAGGAAAATGTACAAAACAATGATTTTGAATAAACTTAAGTTTAAATCAAATGTTATGTTTTGCAGAAAACAATGCTTTAGGATTACAAACATTTATGCAGTAATGTTAATCGCATACATTCAAGCCTTGCGACTGTGGCGACAAACCTTTAAACAAATTAAAGGTTTATCTAAGTTATGTAGTCGGATTCTGTCATTTCCAACTTCCAAACAAACCTAGGAAGTCGGAAACGGGAGTTGTCAATTCCTATGGTACCATTACATACTACCGAGCAGCGTGATCAATGTTAATAAATGTATTATTGTCCCGATTAAACACACCAAATGTCATAACCAATGTAAGCATGCTATGAAAACCATGTACTAGGTATGCTAAGTAAACATGCCTAGTAGAAATGTTAAGTAAAACAATGCGTACATATGCTAAGTAAACATATGTAACAAATGTGTAATAAATCAATGTGCTAGCATGCTTAACATACATAGCAAAACATAGTGAAAGCATGTACTAAATATGTACTAAGTGAAACTAGCATGTTTATGTCACAAAAACATGTAAAACAAGAAAGTAACAAGTATGTACATGTGAATCACCCCAAAGTATTTGAAAACGGTAAAAGAGGGGAACTATGTACTCACTTGGGATTGCTTATTAGTCTTGAGAATAAGACCAATTTAAGCTCCAAGTATCACGGAATCAAACGGCACCTAGTATAGGTAACTATGTTAATAAACGGATCCTAAATCGGGAGATAGGATAGAATGAGGTTCTATAAATCAAATGAGTATTTGAACTCATATGGTATGATTTAATAGACCTTACATTCTGAATTGAAAGTCTAAGTAAGTGCTTTTGACCCGTTTCGACCCATTATGGCAGTTTAAGCCACTATAATGCGTCGTTAGCGTAAAACTATGTTCGGATGGTTAACTATGTGCTATGCCAAGTCTTACATGCCCAATTATGCCTAAACATGTTACTAAATCAGATTATATGTCAAAAATATGTTCACATAGTCAAAATACGGATTTATGCTTCAAAAGGGCGTTTTGGTCATTTTCTATGGGCATACAAGCTAACTAGCAAAAGACTAACCAATCCTATGTGATCATAAGGTATAACCTCAGGGGTTATTCCCTATATAACAATGATCACTAAGTAAGCTTGGTCGGATCCTAATGGTCGACCAAACGGGTCGGGTTCGAAAGTCTAAGCGGCTGTTTAGACCGCTTAACTAACGACCCTAAACAAGCACCAAACTATTAGTGACGAGTTAAACATGTCAAAACATGTTTAACCTACTGATTTGGTATCAAAGCAATGGGTTTTGATACCCGAAAATAGTTCCGTTGCAAAATGCGTGCTAAAACGCATTTTGACCAAAACTTTGACTCGTCACTACACCAAGTTAACGTGGTAATCAGCGGGTATAATCACTAAGGATTATAACCAACGTGATTACAATCACGTTGCAAAGTTCAATTGGACTTTGCGTTGACCATTGACTGGTCAAACTGAAAGTCAAACACTGTTTGACTTTTTAAACTAGTAAGCAATAAAAGAATGAAAGAATGCTCACTAAGGGTCCTTGCTATCTTTTCTACTAAGAATAAACCTCCAATCAGATTAGGAAGCTCTCCAAAGCAGATGAGAAAGGAGAAATGAGAGAATGAGCAAGGAATTGAGTTGATGGACCAAGCTATTTATAGTTGTTGCAAGATCACAAGATCATTCCATGTGTTTGTGTGGCCATCAAGGAATAAATCATGACCATACAAATGTTATAAGCTGGTTAGAAGCCTTGGGAAACACTTAAACTTGGTGATCACACAAGAAAATTGCATAATCAGCCCCTGAAGTAACAACAGATTGCTGAAAATGAATTCTGGTTGCTGGGCCATCCTTACGGACCGTAAGGAGAGGGCTTACGGTCCGTAAGCCTTTAACTATCAGCAAATGACAGTTTTGGTGCCTGTACTAGAATAAGCTCATTTCAGGCCCTTTTGACCCCCGTTAAACCATTTTCAAGGATCTACAAGGTCAATAAAGTTTAGAGGACTCAAAATGTGCTCGGAAAACTCCCGGATGTCGGCTCGTTTGGTCGTACGGTCGCGTTATTCGTTAAATTACGACGAAACTCAAACGGACGCGAAAACGAACCAAATTAAGCGACGAGTGGTATTTTTGCATGGCGATCACTAAAATAAAAAATATTTTAGTGTGTACAAAAATTTTGGATGTCCAGATGTGGCCAGAACGTAAGATATGCGCGAAAATGCAAACTTACGCCGTTTTTGACACTTTTAGTCCCTGAACGATCATATAAGCATGTTTTCGCACACCGAACCTATCAAAGCTTATTTCTAAGCCACGTTTAGGTTATTTATGGTATTTTTAGCTTATGATCAAGTTCCGGACTGTACGTTGCCTTACGAAACGGCAGACTTTTGCAGTTTGACGCAAATAGTCCCTGTGAGCGAATAAACTTGTTTTTGCCATACCAAACCTTCTAAAACTTATTTCTAAGTTATGTAAAGGTTATTTGAGGTATGTTAAGCTTATGTTGCTGTTCCGGAGTGTTTGTCGCATTAAACTGATCGCGTTTACGCATCAGTTTGCGTATAACTTCCCAGAAAGTGATATAGAGTTCAAAATCGATCAAAAATCAACATGTGCATAAAATCAAACATAAATAACAACATTGGGATCAAAACATACTGTTTTATTAATATTGTATTGTTCAGAGTCTATACAATGATAAAACAAACACAGATGTCACAGTCTCCCCTACTTTAGGAAATTTCGTCCCGAAATTTATTTAGAGGAAACTTGTGAGAACAAATGCGGATATTTCGTCTTCATCTGGTCCTCGCGTTCCCAAGTAAATTCTGGGCCATGTTTGGATTCCCAGCGAACCTTGACCAAATGAATCCGTTTGTTCTTCAGCTGTTTGAATGTACGGCCCACTATCTCCACAGGTTTCTCAACGAAGTGCATCGTGTTATCAACACGAATTTCATCAAGTGGTATGTGGAGGTTCTCATCAGCTAAACACTTTTTGAGATTGGACACATGGAATGTCGGATGAACATTTCCAAGTTCAGGAGGTAGCTCAAGTCTGTAGGTTACTTTTCTGACTCTTTCAACGATCTTGAATGGTCCAACATAACGTGGTGCAAGTTTTCCTTTCTTTCCAAATCTAATCACGCCTTTCCAAGGGGATACCTTGAGTAGGACATGATCACCGACTTGAAATTCTAAAGGCTTGCGTCGCAGATCCGCATAACTCTTTTGACGGCTTCTAGCTGCCTGAAGGTTATCACGAATCTTCTTAACCGTATCTGTAGTCTCTAGAATGAGTTCAGGTCCAGTAAGATGAGCTTCACCTATCTCATTCCAGCATACCGGTGAACGACATTTTCGACCGTATAAAGCTTCGAAAGGAGCCATTTTGATGCTCGTGTGATAACTATTGTTGTAGGAGAATTCGATCAACGGTAGATGCGAATCCCAACTACCACCAAAGTCAATCACACATGCTCTAAGCATATCCTCCAGTGTCTGGATTGTTCTCTCAGATTGACCATCTGTCTGCGGATGGTATGCTATGCTCAAATTAAGTTGGGTTCCCATGGCAGATTGCATGGTTCTCCAAAAGCGAGACGAGAATCGAGCATCTCTGTCAGATATAATGTTCAAAGGAACACCATGTCAAGATGCAATCTCATCAACATATAACTTGGCAAGCTTGTCAGCAGATAAATCCTCGCGGATCGGCAAGAAATGTGCTGACTTTGTAAGACGATCAATAACAACCCAAATGGTGTCATGACCTCTTTTAGTGCGCGGTAACTTGGTAATAAGATCCATAGAAATGTTTTCCCATTTCCAAACCGGAATCTCTGGTTGCTCCAATAATCCAGAGGGATGTTGATGTTCTGCCTTAACCTTAAGACAAGTAAGGCATTTGGAAACATATAAGGCAATGTCCTTCTTCATACCCGGCCACCAATACTGGGTTTGAAGATCCTTATACATTTTGTCTGCACCAGAATGAATAGAATAACGAGACTTATGAGCTTCATCCATTAGCAAGGTGCAAAGATCATCTATACTTGGGACCCACAAACGGCCCATGTAATAGAATATCCCAAAGTCTCTCAGTTCAAGCTCAGGATTTGTATGACACGGTAATTCTTTACCCATCAAGTCTTGTGTAACACAAGTATGTTGAGCCTGAATTATGCGGGATTGAATGTCAGATCGAACCTGAACACAATGAAGCTTGACACGTTCCTTACGACTCAATGCGTCAGCCACGACATTCGCCTTACCAGGATGGTAGCGAATTTCGCAATCGTAGTCGTTTAGGAGTTCAACACAACGTCGTTGCCTCATATTTAGTTCTTTCTGATTAAAAATATGCTGGAGACTTTTGTGGTCAGTAAACACTACACACTTTGTACCGTGAAGGTAGTGTCTCCAAATTTTGAGAGCAAAGACTACTGCACCTAACTCAAGATCATGAGTGGTGTAGTTCTTCTCGTGCACCTTCAGCTGTCTTGATGCATAAGCTATGACTTTGTTTCTTTGCATAAGAATGCAGCCAAGGCCTAAGTTGGATGCATCACAGTACATGACAAAATCGTCGTTACCCTCGGGCAAAGATAGAATAGGTGCATCACAAAGTTTCTGTTTCAAGGTCTGGAAAGCTTCTTCCTGTCTAGGTCCCCACTCAAAAGGTTTGCTCTTCTGAGTTAAAGCAGTGAGAGGAACCGCAATTTTGGAGAAGTTCTCAATGAAACGACGGTAATAACCCGCTAGACCAAGAAATGATCGTACCTCGGTAGGAGTAGCAGGAGTATCCCAATCCTTAATCGCACTGATTTTGGCGGGATCTACATGTATACCTTGTTCGTTAACGATGTGCCCCAAAAATTGAACTTCCTTAAGCCAAAATTCGCACTTGGAGAATTTGGCGAAAAGTTGTTCTTTCTTTAGGAGCTCCATTGTAAGACGAAGATGCTGTTCATGATCAGCTCGCGTCTTAGAATAGATTAGAATATCATCAATGAATACAATGATGAACTTGTCCAAATAAGGCTTACAAACCCTATTCATCAAGTCCATGAAAACATCAGGAGCATTTGTTATACCGAAAGGCATAACAGTGAACTCATAATGACCATATCGAGTACGAAAAGCAGTTTTGGGAATATCTTCTTCGAGAACTCGAAGTTGATGATACCCAGAACGCAGATCTATCTTTGAAAAGCAAGTAGCGCCCTGTAGCTGATCAAAGAGGTCGTCAATGCGAGGTAGGGGATATCGATTTTTGATGGTAAGCTTGTTGAGCTCACGATAATCGATACACATCCTAAAAGATCCATCTTTCTTTTTCACGAATAGGACAGGAGCGCCCCAAGGGGAAAAGCTCGGACGGATGAATCCTTTGTCAGATAGCTCCTGAAGTTGCTTAGATAACTCTTGCATCTCAGACGGTGCAAGACGGTAAGGTGACTTAGCAATGGGATTTGCACCAGGTACAAGATCAATGCGAAACTCAACTTGGCGTACAGGGGGTAATACAGGTAAGTCTTCAGGAAATACCTCAGGATAATCCCGAACAACAGGGATGTCTTGGGTAGTCTTACCCTTGCCTTTATCCTCTACAACATGTGCCAAGAAAGCAACATATTTCTTTCGTAGGTATTTTTGGGCTTGCGTACAAGACATGAGTTTAACAGGTTTCTCCCCACGAACTTCTAAGATCTCACCAGTCGAAAGCGGTATACGGACGATCTTCTCAAAGCAAACCACCTCAGTATGGTACTTGGCTAACCAATCCATTCCCACTATAACATCAAAGCTCCCGAGTTGCATCGGTGTGAGGTCGATAGGGAAAAGATGGTTATTAAGGTTCAATTGGCAGTTTCGAAGAACGGAATCGAGTACAACGGGTTTACCACTAGCTACTTCTACTGTCAAGGGCTTTCCTAGTTTTGTTCTAGTCATCGAAAGCAAAGGCTCAAAAGCTAAGGACACAAAACTCTTATCGGCACCCGAATCAAACAGAACAGAAGCAGGATGGTTGTTAACAAGGAACGTACCGTTCACCACTTCGTTATCTGCACGAGCCTCGTTTGCATTCAGGTTAAAAGCTCTACCATGAGCCTGTGCCTGATTTGCATTTGCCAACATCGGGCAGTTGTTCCTGTAGTGGGTCAGATCCCCACAGTTGAAACATGAACCAGGCGGATAGTGAGGTCGTGCAGGATTTTGTGCAGCTTGGTTTTGAGCTGCCTGTTTTTGGTTCGGAGCAAAGTTGCAGGTATTTGCAAGATGACCAGATTTGCCACAGTTTGTGCAAATGAGGCATTGCACTTGTGGTTGATGGTGGTCATTTTTTTGTTACCACAAAGCAAACAAACGACACACAGTGACAAATCAAAGTAAATAGGTCATAATAATGTATCACTGAAGACATGCTCGCCTATAAGTGAATACTCACCCCAAGAGTTCCCAGGTAAGAGTGACTGGTCTGATACTGCGGATTTGTACGAACACTCTAGCCTTAGACAGAGAACTCAGGGTACAGGCATTCACTCTTCCAGTTTGCACGTGTTCACATTATTTAGACCCAAACTTTGACGAGATTTTGAAAATTTGGAAGGTACAAGACCAAGAGAAATCATCTAAGGATAGATGATTGATTTCAAAATCATTTTGGAAATTTGTGTTCATGTTTTGGTAATCACCTAAGGATAGGTGACGTGTATTGTTTTAAGATCTAAACACAAGTAAACTTGTGTTAGGGTCCTAGGAAGTTATAGTCTAGGTCAAAGCATTACTAATAACCTAATTCCCTATAACCATTGGCTCTGATACCAACTCTTCTGTCACACCCCGACCACGTTAAAACAACAAACCGTGGCGGAAACGTCGAGGAGTGTTGTAACAGAATCATTGTTTCAACAACCATGGTAATTAAAGTTATGTATTATTGAAATAAGGTTTACATTGTCTTGGAAGTTAAATAAAACATAACATAATAATTGTCTTTTAAGTCACTAAGGCCCGAGTCCGCCTAAGTGAAGCACAAACATCATCATGCATCAGCACCTGAAACACATGTAAAATAGGTACGTCAGCATAAAAATGCCTGTGAGATACATAGGTTTTGTTTATGCAAGATTCATGACTTGTGGTTTAAAAGAAGTGTTTAACAAAAATAGCCATGAACCTCGTAAAATGTTTTCTTTTATAAAATCATGTGAAAATCGATATGAAAATCAAATGATATAAAAGAAATATGCATGGTTAAATAAATAACCAAGTAAAAGTGAATTGTATAAAATATGTACTGTAACACCCGAAAATTTTAAAACAAAAATGTAAACAACCCTTATGATTTATAGTCCAATAGGAAACCCTAATTAAGACACCCAAGTGATTCTGCACAAACCCTAAGATTTCCAGAATAATCAGAATCAGGATTAGGGCCCCTAAAACTCAGAGGGGGTATTTCCCACTTGACGATTATCCGAATTACTTGCTCTCCAAGTTGAAAATTCGAATTCTGTCGACTCATCTGAGCTAGTCCCACACGTGGCAACAAGATAAGATTAAAGTGTACCTTACGGACCGTAAGGTCACCAAGCTTACGGTCCGTAAGCAGCCATACGGACCTCAACCTTCTCAAGCTTACGGTCCGTAAGCTTATCAAATTTCGTGTATAAATAGCAGGCCTTGGCACTTGAATCTGGGCACAAAATCGACGAAGAAACTCCAAAATTACGTTGAGATTTCGTCCGATTACTCTCCAAACACACACGAAACACTAATTAAGAATAGCGGGGTGCTGCAGAACAGGGTATTAACTCAATCGCTGCTACGATTCATTGTCCGATTGATTCAAATATCTAATGAATGTTTAAGTGCCACCCACATTAGGGTTATACTTTATCGTTCGTCATTAATTTGACGGATTGTCGTTAATTCGATAGGTAAAGTATTATACTTTATCGTTCGTTGTTAATTCAACGGATCATCGTTAATTCGATGGGTAAAGTAGTATACCTTGTCATTCGTTGTTAATTCAACGGATCATCGTTAATTCGATGGGCAAAGTATTGCATTTTGTCATTCATTTTGAGAATTTGATCTCGTGAGATATCGTAAATGCTGTATTAAGTTAAATACCTAGTTTGTGAGCAAATTAGGTTAAGAAGATAATCAATAGGATAAACTCTGCTCGTATAAACCTACAATTGAAAACAAGCTAGCATCACCTGGAGATTTTAAGGTACGGATAGCTTCTTTTCTTTCGATTTATGTCCTTTTTGATATAAGTTATCAGTTCAGTACGGATAGCCTCCTTTCTTTCGATTTACGTCATATCATTCTTGATTTGAAATTTCGTATTAAGATTTAGTTAAGAAATAAGTTATAAGTTCCGTACGTATAGAATCCTTTCAATTTATGTCCGTTGGGTACGGATAGACTCTTGTCTTTTGATTTGTGTCAATTAATATCAGTATAAGTTCAGTACGGATAGACTCCTTTCTTTCGATTTGCGTCATATCATTCTGATTTTAAAGTCCGTATTAAGATCTAAGTTATAAGTTATAAGTTCAGTACGGATAGGTTCCTTCCTTTCGATTTATGTTGTTTTTATAAAAGATTCCTTATTTCGAACTTGTAACTTTGTAAAATACGAATCTTTGGCGAGATGGAAAATATAAGAGTGGAACCAGTCATCAAGGTATGGTTATCAATCCTATCTTGACAATTTCGTCCCCAAAATGTGGTTTATTAAACGAACAAGATAAAACCTTGACTCGTTAATAAGGAACCACTAGAGTTGAAAATGAAACTCGTATAAAGTAAAACAAAACCTTTTCAGAATGTTTGGAACTTATTTCCTAACTTAATCTTAATACGGAACTTGTATTCAATTGACATAAATCAAAAGAAAGGATTTTATCCGTACTCAACGGACATAAATCTAAAGAAAGGAATCTATCTGTACAGAACTTATAACTTATTTCATAACTTAATCTTAATACGGAATCTATTTGTACGAAACTAAATCTTAATACGGATCTATTCGTATGAAACTTATAACTTATTTCAGAACTTAATCTTAATACGGAAATCTAAAATCAGGAATAATATACTTGGATCAAAACGACATAAACCGAACTAAAGGATTCTATCCAACGGACATAAATCGAAAGGATTCTATATGTACCTAACTGACATAAATCAAAAGAAAGGATTCTATGAGTAAGGAATGTATAACTTACTAAATCTTAATACGGAATTCAGAATTGGCAGAAATCGAATGAAAGGAATCTACCCGTATGACATATCAGAATTGACAGAAATCGAAAGAAAGGAATCTACCCGTACGATATATCAGAATTGACAGAAATCGAAAGAAAGGAACCTACCCGTACGATATATCAGAATTGACAGAAATCGAAAGAAAGGAACCCGTACTATATATCAGAATTGACAGAACTCGAAAGAAAGGAATCTACCCGTACGGAATTTATAACTTATACTTAGATCTTAATACGGACTTTAAAATCAGAAATGATATACTTGTATCAAATGAAGTAAATTGAAAGAAAGGAACCTATTCGTACGGAATTCATAACTTAATCCTAATACGGAACTTAAAATCATGACTTAATCTTAATACGGAATTCTTATACTCGATTTCTGCCAATTCTGAATTCCGTATTAAGATTTAGTAAGTTATACATTCCTTACTCATAGAATCCTTTCTTTTGATTTATGTCAGTTAGGTACATATAGAATCCTTTCGATTTATGTCCGTTGGATAGAATCCTTTAGTTCGGTTTATGTCGTTTTGATCCAAGTATATTATTCCTGATTTTAGATTTCCGTATTAAGATTAAGTTCTGAAATAAGTTATAAGTTTCATACGAATAGATCCGTATTAAGATTTAGTTTCGTACAAATAGATTCCGTATTAAGATTAAGTTAGGAAATAAGTTATAAGTTCTGTACAGATAGATTCCTTTCTTTAGATTTATGTCCGTTGAGTACGGATAAAATCCTTTCTTTTGATTTATGTCAATTGAATACAAGTTCCGTATTAAGATTAAGTTAGGAAATAAGTTCCAAACATTCTGAAAAGGTTTTGTTTTACTTTATACGAGTTTCATTTTCAACTCTAGTGGTTCCTTATTAACGAGTCAAGGTTTTATCTTGTTCGTTTAATAAACCACATTTTGGGGACGAAATTGTCAAGATAGGATTGATAACCATACCTTGATGACTGGTTCCACTCTTATATTTTCCATCTCGCCAAAGATTCGTATTTTACAAAGTTACAAGTTAAATATCTTAAGACTTATAAGTTATAAGTAAATAAGTTACAAGTTTAATATGATATATAAGTATTATGTTACTCAAGTCAAATTGTTTTAAATTACTATGTCTTGTTTTTAAAACTCCTCACGTCTTTGATTATTGATTCATTTGACAGTCCGTTGAATTCCTTGATTTTAGTTTTCATGTCATGCGATAGTTTTTCTGTTAAGTTGTACTCATTATCGCATGTTCCAATATATGTTCCGTTCTGTTCTGAATATAAGTTTATAAGTTCTGTTTTGTTATGAAAATAAGTTCTGTTCTGTTCTGAAAATAAGTTTTATAAGTTATGTGAATAAGACCATTTGTACTCTGTTACCCTGAGTATCGCTTCTCGTGGAGTGTCCCACGAGCATGTTGTTGCGGCATCAACAGCATGTGCTCCATCTGTGACGGAGAGATTAGTTCACAGCGTCCCTAGGTACAAGTGTGGTACAAAGCTACTAGGAGGCGTATGGATCGATCCTAGGATTTAAGTTATAAGGAAATGGATAGAGGGTATGCCAACTCACCATTTCGTGTGATAAATATGCAGGAGTAGCTACCTGTGTATTGTCACGTTTTCAGTTGCTCATGGGTATATCCGTAAGATATGATTATGATTATGTTTATGCATCGTAACGTTTTCACATGAAGTTAACTCCGGATATTAAATAAAATAAGCTTTTATCTTCCGTTATCCGCACACTGGGCAAAACTTTTCGAAATTTTGCTCAGACGTACGTTTTTCTTTGTTGTGTTTTCTTCTTTACGTCAGGTTATCAGGACAATCTGGGACAGGGGATATGGAAGAGTGCTCGAGTGTTTGAACAAGACCATAGAAATAATTGTAATGAATTAGATATCCTTCATTAAGCTGTAAAGCCTTGTAATACATTTAAGTATAAATGGAATTATGTTTTTGATCTGACCACCGTTATAGTGACACGCCGGCCCTTCCGGGACGGGGTGTTACATGTACTTTGTATAAAAATGTCATATTCTTGGAAAGAAATGTTTCATGTCTTGCCCATGTGATTAATATAACGCAACAATGTATAATATAATAAAAGCACTTATATATAGGAAGTACCATTGGCGTATCCACCATGCTTTTATCATATAACACATAGCCCCGTTACATAAGTCACATATTAATAACCATCCCAAAATGTTCTTGTTTAATGTCAAAAAATGTTTATGTATAAACTATGTTTAAATGTCGTGTGTAATATGTACCATGTATAACAAATGAAATGCATAGCAAGTAGGAAATCATCTACTTAAACTATGTAATAACGTCAATGTTTTAATAATGTTATGTACGGTGAATAACTAGTAATTACTCAACCCCGTAGGAAAAT
Organism: Helianthus tuberosus; assembly: GCA_030545235.1. Taxonomy (NCBI): domain Eukaryota; kingdom Viridiplantae; phylum Streptophyta; class Magnoliopsida; order Asterales; family Asteraceae; genus Helianthus; species Helianthus tuberosus. The sequence goes on along the minus strand of JARYGA010042239.1, from coordinate 16,381 downwards.
GTACAAAACAATGATTTTGAATAAACTTAAGTTTAAATCAAATGTTATGTTTGGCAGAAAACAATGCTTTATGATTACAAACATTTATGCAGTAATGTTAATCGCATACATTCAAGCCTTGCGACTGTGGCGACAAACCTTTAAACAAATTAAAGGTTTATCTAAGTTATGTAGTCGGATTCTGTCATTTCCAACTTCCAAACAAACCTAGGAAGTCGGAAACGGGAGTTGTCAATTCCTATGGTACCATTACATACTACCGAGCGGCGTGATCAATGTTAATAAATGTATTATTGTCCCGATTAAACACACCAAATGTCATAACCAATGTAAGCATGCTATGAAAACCATGTACTAGGTATGCTAAGTAAACATGCCTAGTAGAAATGTTAAGTAAAACAATGCGTACATATGCTAAGTAAACATATGTAACAAATGTGTAATAAATCAATGTGCTAGCATGCTTAACATACATAGCAAAACATAGTGAAAGCATGTACTAAATATGTACTAAGTGAAACTAGCATGTTTATGTCACAAAAACATGTAAAACAAGAAAGTAAAAAGTATGTACATGTGAATCACCCCAAAGTATTTGAAAATGGTAAAAGAGGGGAACTATGTACTCACTTGGGATTGCTTATTAGTCTTGAGAATAAGACCAATTTAAGCTCCAAGTATCACGGAATCAAACGGCACCTAGTATAGGTAACTATGTTAATAAACGGATCCTAAATCGGGAGATAGGATAGAATGAGGTTCTATAAATCAAATGAGTATTTGAACTCATATGGTATGATTTAATAAACCTTACATTCTGAATTGAAAGTCTAAGTAAGTGCTTTTGACCCGTTTCAACCCATTATGGTAGAATAAGCCACTATAATGCGTCGTTAGCGTAAAACTATGTTTGGATGGTTAACTATGTGCTATGCCAAGTCTTATATGCCCAATTATGCCTAAACATGTTACTAAATCAAATTATATGTCAAAAATATGTTCACATAGTCAAAATACGGATTTATGCTTCAAAAGGGCGTTTTGGTCATTTTCTATGGGCATACAAGCTAACTAGCAAAAGACTAACCAATCCTATGTGATCATAAGGTATAACCTCAGGGGTTATTCCCTATATAACAATGATCACTAAGTAAGCTTGGTCGGATCCTAATGATCGACCAAACGGGTCGGGTTCGAAAGTCTAAGCGGTTGTTTAGACCGCTTAACTAACGACCCTAAACAAGCACCAAACTATTAGTGACGAGTTAAACATGTCAAAACATGTTTAACCTACTGATTTGGTATCAAAGCAATGGGTTTTGATACCCGAAAATAGTTCCGTTGCAAAATGCGTGCTAAAACGCATTTTGACCAAAACTTTGACTCGTCACTACACCTAGTTAACGTGGTAATCAACGGGTATAATCACTAAGGATTATAACCAACGTGATTACAATCACGTTGCAAAGTTCAATTGGACTTTGCGTTGACCATTGACTGGTCAAACTGAAAGTCAAACACTGTTTGACTTTTTAAACTAGTAAGCAATAAAAGAATGAAAGAATGCTCACTAAGGGTCCTTGCTATCTTTTCTACTAAGAATAAACCTCCAAACAGATTAGGAAGCTCTCCAAAGCAGATGAGAAAGGAGAAATGAGAGAATGAGCAAGGAATTGAGTTGATGGACCAAGCTATTTATAGTCGTTGCAAGATCACAAGATCATTCCATGTGTTTGTGTGGCCATCAAGGAATAAATCATGACCATACAAATGTTATAAGCTGGTTAGAAGCCTTGGGAAACACTTAAACTTGGTGATCACACAAGAAAATTGCATAATCAGCCCCTGAAGTAACAACAGATTGCTGAAAGTGAATTCTGGTCGCTGGGCCATCCTTACAGACCGTAAGGAGAGGGCTTACGGTCCGTAAGCCTTTAACTATCAGCAAATGACAGTTTTGGTCCCTGTACTAGAATAAGCTCATTTCAGGCCCTTTTGACCCCCGTTAAACCATTTTCAAGGATCTAAAAGGTCAATAAAGTTTAGAGGACTCAAAATGTGCTCGGAAAAATCTCGGATGTCGGCTCGTTTGGTCGTACGGTCGCGTTATTCGTTAAATTACGACGAAACTCAAACGGACGCGAAAACGAACCAAATTAAGAGACGAGTGGTATTTTTGCATGGCGATCACTAAAATAAAAATATTTTAGTGTGTACAAAAATTTTGGATGTCCAGATGTGGCCAGAACGTAAGATATGCGCGAAAATGCAAACTTACACCGTTTTTGACACTTTTAGTCCCTGAAAGATCATATAAGCATGTTTTCGAACACCGAACCTATCAAAGCTTATTTCTAAGCCACGTTTAGGTTATTTATGGTATGTTTAGCTTATGATCAAGTTCCGGACTGTACGTTGCCTTACGAAACGGCAGACTTTTGCAGTTTGACGCAAATAGTCCCTGTGAGCGAATAAACTTGTTTTTGCCATACCAAACCTTCTAAAACTTATTTCTAAGTTATGTAAAGGTTATTTGAGGTATGTTAAGCTTATGTTGCTGTTCCGGAGTGTTTGTCGCATTAAACTGATCGCGTTTACGCATCAGTTTGCGTATAACTTCCCAGAAAGCGATATAGAGTTCAAAATCGATCAAAAATCAACATGTGCATAAAATCAAGCATAAATAACAACATTGGGATTAAAACATACTGTTTTATTAATATTGTATTGTTCAGAGTCTATACAATGATAAAACAAACACAGATGTCACAGTGGAGAATAGAAGAAAGCGGTTGTTACCATGGGATCTCAGTCGATATGCTATGGGGAGATCTTCGACGCATAGGTCAGGAAAATGACGAGATTTAATTTGGTTTAACACCATTAAAACTCGCCACACCATTGGCATAGTCTGAGCATAACTGAGGCCGGTAAGTTCGAAAAAACGGGAGATGAAGGGTGGAAAAGGATACCGGAGTCCCAAGGAAAAAGGATAGGCTAAAAAGCACACCCACTCGTTTGATACCGCGTCTGATCGGACCTCCCGATCAAACGAACGAATGATCACTCCGGCAGGAAAGGCACCAGAATCTTTCAAGGCGGCAATGTCGGCATTGTTGAAGGAACAAATCTCCTTTTCTGGTTCTCGAAGAAGGTTTTGACTTACGAGGGTTGGGGCTGGCTCGTTTGAACGTGATCTTGTTCGAGAGGCTATGAGAGGTTTCAACCAAGAAACAAGAAATTTAAGTAAAGAAAAACAGAGAAGAAGAAGAGAGAAGGGAAATACCTGAAATTTGCTCGAGAAGTGATGATTATAATGCAGAATATTTCGGCTAATTATAGGCTGGATATAGGGGGTGTTGAGTAAATATCGCATGGGAAGTTGTAGCGTGTCACATCAATCGTCACTTCGACTTAATAACCTCGATTTAAGATATAAGCTTTAAAATATATCCGTTGGAATTGGTATACCAACAGATATATTTTGGGGACAATTGTTATGGGTGATTTTCTGCTCATATATCCCGAGTAATATTCTGACTTTGTTTGTTTTATTGTGGCTAGGATACTGGATCAGGATATTGGTAACATCCTGATACAATATCCTGGTAGTAACTAATTAACCCACGTGCAGATTAAATGGTGTAAATCTCTAACGTTCAAATGGAGTTCTTCTCCTCAAGACTTGGGCAAATCAGTTAGATTATGGACGTTGAAGCCGGAAGACGTGGACTACAACGTTCACAAAGGGAATATTCCATATATCCCGGATTTATAGGCTAGTAAGTTAGTTTCTTTTTACTATAAATAGATTGATCGGATCAGATAAGAACACACACAATCTCTCATACACTCTTTCTCTCTAGCTGCAAACACTCACAATACACTTACACTTGTATCGAATTCACATTCTAACACTTAGTCGATCCGCATCATATCCTGCACTGTATCCTAACATTTGAAGCAATAAGAAGAACAAGGCAGCTGCGATTGTCAGCTCCCGAGGTTTTGTGCCGGCGATCTAGATTGATCAAGGGCTTTCCTCGTATATCCCGTGGCACCCTTTACATTTTTGCTCATCGTTTGATCGTAGATACAGCACAATATCCTGAGCCGTATCCTGAAAACTGTTTTTACAAACAACTTAATTAGCATATTTTCAACACACTTTCTTAGCACACTACCTCACTTAACTAATTTGATCACTTAATTGCTTCGGTAATTTTTGACCAAAACACCATGTAATGATTACTCACAATAATACGCAACGCAACAGTTAACCTAGATCACAAAACGAACCAAAGTCGGAAAACTAGCTAACGGGTCTCGGCCGTCCGAATGGACATCCGATCGGATGACCATCCGCTCTGATGACCATCTGACCAGATGGCCATTCGACCGGAAAGCCATTCGATCCCTCGCACTTCTCCACCTACTAGGTGTCACTATCACCTATAAATAGGGCCCTTGACACTTCATTTTCACCTTTGCCTCTGCCATTCGACCCATGCACTCTCAGCCACTTTAATCAAGATTCAAGCCCATTCTGTAAGTATTTCTCCTCAATCCTTGTACAACTTTCATCATTTATCACTTGTACACCATATTCTTCATCAAAATCACACGAACACTTCAACATTTTCTCAAAAATCAACTGGTTTGGGTCTCTTGAAGGTGGTTTCCACTCAGTTGGTTATACAAACTGTTGTGGAGCACCATTTAACCAAGATCGGCCCCAGATCTAAAGGGTTTTCACAGTGTTTAAACAAAATCTAAGGAATTATCACGCTTTTAGACCAGATCTGACGGGATTCCTCATGTTTTCGGCTCAGATCTGATGAGCATCACATTTTACAATTGATTTTCGAACTTTCTTCAATCTTTATACAAAACATGGGTAAATTTGGACTCAAACATACAAGTAAAAATTTTACTAGTCTTAGGATGCCAAGAATAACCAAAATATACAACATTATGTAGGAATCCGTTCGTGCAAAATAAGTTAATAATTTTATTAACTTGAATTACAACTTGAAATAGGAAAGCAGTCAAAGGAAATATAGGTTACAACTAAATTAAAATGGAAAAACAAGTACTGAATTATAAAAGAAAACAGATTCTTAGCTGAGGATCGTGTTAGACACGGGTCCCTTAAAACAAATTTCGTGTCTCCCAGGAGAACTGTAGGTCCGGCTAGGGGAGGATCTAGTCGCCTAATCCTTGTGTACAAACCAACCCGGTTGTGCGGAATCCAACCGAGATAGCAAACCGAGATAGAACAAGCAAATAATCAACACACAAAGTTCAACGATTAACACCACTTGTATTAAACGTATGAAGGTCCAGTTACATCTCAATGTTTACAAATCAGTCTTGCAAACTCTCTCTAGTGTGTGTGTGTGTTTCTTATCTGTCTGAGTGTCTAACTATCGAAATGAACACAACACACGGGTATTTATACCCAAACACAGCATGTCTGGTCGAAGGATCATGCAGACTGGTCGAAAGATCATCTTTCGACCATGAATGGCTCGAATGATCAACATGCACCACGAAAGATGGGATCTTTCGTGGTCCATCTATCGAAGGTCCATCTTTCGAGCTCATCATCGAAGGATCCATGCAATCCTTCGATGGTGCATCCTTCGACCCAGCCATCTTACAAACATAATGTTGACTGTTTGGCCAAGTCAAACCAGAGGATGGTTGACTTGGTCAAACTTACAGACTAACAAAGACATCGTTTTACATTGTGACCGAATACAGACAAAGTGCAGACATAAGTGCACCAACAAACTCCCCCTTGGCTGTAGCTTTGTCTGGCTTATCAACAAACAGCTGTTGCTTTGTCTCGATCTTCATTCTTGTAAGTTCTCGTGTCTTCAAGTCTTTGACTTCTATTCAAGTCTTCAATGTCGGAGGATCTTCAAAGTCTTCACGTCTTGAAAGCAGAAAGTGTATCAACAAACTCCCCGTTTCATGTAGGAAGTGTGTTGACAAACTCCCCCTTAACATAAGCTCCCCCTTGAGTTATGCTCGTGAAAGTCTTGTTCTTTATGAAGTGAGATCCTTGTGGTGTTGATGATGGTCAGCGGCAACTCGATCATCTTTGTCATTTGAGTGCCTTCACGTCGTGTCTTCATTCCGAAGCTTGTCATCGACCATGTTCTCCTAGCCTTTAGAATCTGCACATGCAAGAAATCTAAACGCGTAATGAGAACAACCGCCTGGAATATCATAAGCAAACGACACACATGTGACCATTGTTTAATCAAACACCGTCCGACAGTTTGAAAGTTTTAACAAAGTTTATCAATTTCAATTTTAACTTTCAACACTCTGCAAATTTTGACCGTTTATGAAGATTTAGTCGTTTCGGTTTTCATTCAGGTTTCAGGTAACGAAGGCTCGAGCTCCAACATCGTACGATCGAAAATAAAATAGAAATAAAATCTTTTTGGCTTTTATAAAGTTTATATTAAAACACACTTAAAATCTTTTTGGTATTTTTGAATATTTCAAATGTAAAGACTGAATGCAGTAAATAAATATATACAGACATTCTTTTTGCGAGTTTCGAGGGTAAGAGAATCATATCAGTGTACGGTCATGCCAAAACACTCTCTTTGTTCAATTAGTTAACATTAAGATAAGCATCCTATAACAATTATCGGTATTGTTGTCCACTTAAGCTCAACTTATCAGATGTAATCATGGCGAGGGGATACGTTAAGGTATGATTTATACTTACCGACCGGTGTTCATCCACATCACGACACATTCCCGTATCAAGGTATGCACGAGGGTTCATCTTACCGGTGAGTATACCGATTATCATCTGTTTGACCGTATATAATGTGAGATTCTCACTTATTTTGAGTTTGAAAACAAGCCCTATGTGATATAATCACTTATTGATGAGGAACTTGATTTTCAATGCATGAGGGCACAAGAGCAAGTCCGTGAACAGGTCAGTACTTTCGTACAGCAGAGAGACGAACTTGACTCCCGGATAAATGTGATATTTTATCACTTATTTTGTTTGGACATGTGATTGTTGATCACTTATTGAGGTCGTATGCAATATGTACACGTATGTATAGTATCATGGAAAATCTAGACTTGCGTCCCCGTTATTTTTCGGTAAAAGATACAACCATGATACCCAGATGATAAGCAGCATAAAGACCGAATATCTCAGAACCTCGGCAATCTCTCAAACGAAATTTCGGTACTAAGACCATATGCCAATGAATGGTTCCCACCCAGTCTTCAGTCGGATTATGTTTATATCACCCTGCACACTTTAAAATGATTGTGAGCCTACCGATACATCTTATATAGAGCTGCTTATCGTTTTTCATTTAAGGTTTTAAAGAGGTTTAGACAGACCACTGATGTACTATCATTTTCTCTTTTGCTCGCCAGGAAACTCATTTTTGCTTTTCTATTGTTTTTGTGTTTTTGAAATTTTTCGATGTTTTTGGATTTTCAAATTTTTGGATTTACTCCCCCTAAAATCAACAAACTAAGATAAATTTAAAACACAAAGGTATTTACAAAAATGATTTTCCGATGTGGATTACTCTTGCTTGACCTTAATGCCGTTTACCAATAAAAGATAGTCAAATCTTGATTTGTCAAAAGCTTTGGTAAAAAGGTCGGCACGTTGGTCATCGGTGTGGACGTAAGCAACATCGATTAGCCTTTTCTCAAAGCAATCACGTATGAAGTGATACTTAATTTCGATGTGCTTAGTCTTTGAATGCTGCACATGATTTCTAGTGATCTGTAATGCAGCAGAATTATCAACGTAAATAGGAGTAGTTAGGAATTCAAAACCGTAATCACGCATTTGTTGTTGTATCCACAGGACTTGGGAGCAACAACTTGAGGCAGCAATGTATTCAGCTTCGCATGTTGATGTAGCGACGCACGTCTGCTTCTTGCACTGCCATGTGACTAGGCGATTTCCCAAAAACTGACATCCAGCCGTTGTGGATTTGCCGTCGATTTTGCATCCGCCAAAATCAGAATCACTGAATGCGATCAAGTCAAAGTTATTATCCCTAGGGTACCATAGACCGGTGTCAGGGTAACCCTTCAAATAACGAAATATCCTTTTTACAGCTGCAAGATGTGAGGCCTTCGGGTTCACTTGATATCTGGCAAACAGGCACGTTGGGTACATTATATCTGGTCTTGATGCTGTGAGGTACATAAGGGATCCTATCATCGCGCGGTAGTGTGAGGGGCTAACATCTTGACCCTTCAAGTCTGGAGTAATTCCGTGATTTTGTGGCAATGGGGTACCGATGGGCGTTGCATCAGACATCTGGAACCGGCTCAAGATGTCACCAACATATTTAGTCTGATGGATGAATATCCCAGACTCGGTTTGTTGTACTTGTAGGCCCAAAAAGAAGGTCATTTCCCCCATAGCACTCATCTCGAATTTATCCTGCATAACACGCTCGAAATCCCTACACAAAACATCATTAGTAGAACCAAATATAATATCGTCAACGTATACCTGTACCAGTAGAAGATCTCCATCTTGTTCTTTGATGAAGAGAGTACAATCGATAAGACCTCTGCGAAAACCGTTCTCCAGCAGATAATTAGATAAGGTTGCGTACCAAGCTCGCGGTGCTTGATGTAGACCATATAGAGCTTTGTTGAGCAACCAAACCCGATCGGGATGGATAGGATCTTCAAAACCTGGAGGCTGTTCGACGTACACCTCTTCTTCTACCACACCATGTAAGAAAGCACTCTTCACGTCCATCTGGTATACCTTGAAACCTTTGAATGAGGCATAAGCCAGAAAGATCCGAATGGCTTCTAAACGTGCAACAGGTGCATATACTTCGTTGTAGTCGATTCCTTCAATCTGACGAAAACCTTGAACGACTAATCGTGCTTTGTTCCGAATAACAATCCCACGGTCATCCTTCTTGCATTTAAACACCCAACGGGTACCAATCTTCTTGTATCCAGCAGGTTTCTCTACGAGTTTCCAGACACCAAGCTTCTGGAATTGCTGCAGTTCTTCCTGCATCGCTTCAACCCATGAGCTATCTTTCAAAGCATCTTTCCAAGTTCTTGGTTCTTCCTGTGAGACATAACACGCGAAAGACCAATCATTCTGTTGACCAGATTCTCGGATAGTTGCATACAAGCCTGCATTGTTGTTGTTCCGCAACATGTTTCTTGTTTGAACGCCACTTTGTACATTTCCGATGATGTTATATTGAGGATGGGTATTGTGAATCCTTGTTTCTGGATTATCTTGAACTGGAATGTTTGTACCCAGATTGTAGAGATTGAGATCAGCAATCAATTCAAGTCCCGGAATTGACGAAGAGGATGATGCAGAAGTTTCAGCTGTTCTAGGGACATCCACTGGAGGTGTACCCTCTGAAGTACCATGTACTGCTGCTGATGGTCCTTGGTCTGCATCTAGAAATTCATCATCCTCTGAAGATTCGTTCAATTCGGTAGCATCTTGAAAATCCTCATTGTCGAGAGCATTAATGTTCACTGAAGATGGTTCTTGATTGACTATAATGGGACGAACCAACGGTGAATCTGTTGCGTTGTCACTCTCGAAAAACATCATAGCCGCAGCATTTTCTTCAACTGTTTTAACATTGATCGAATTGAAAAAGTCATCGTACTCAAACATCCAAGGCTGACCAGGATTTCTGACTGGTAAAGTGTGCCTTTGTACTCTGACTTCAGACCATTCCTCGACCCTTTTAGTCTCTAGATTCCAGACTCTTAAGTTAGGGGTGGAATACCCAAGAAAGTATCCCTCAATAGATCTTGCCCCAAACTTTCCATTAGGATCGATAATTGTGCAAGGAGCTCCAAACGGTTCAAGATAAGACAAGTCTGGTTTCCGTTTGTTGATAAGCTCAAAGCAGGTCTTGTTGTGCCTTTTGACTGTAAGGACTCGGTTCAAAGTATAGCATGCAGAGGACACAGCTTCAGTCCAGAATGGAATGGGTAGCTGCGACTCTACCAACATAGTCCTAGCAGTCTCGATCAATGTGCGGTTCTTACGTTCAGCGACGCCATTTTGTTGAGGAGTGTATGCTGCACTAAATTCGTGAAGAATACCTTTTGAAGTGCAAAACTCCGCCATGGCATGATTTTTGAATTCAGTACCATTGTCGCTACGTATCCGCCTAACCTTCAAGTTGTAAAGATTCTCAATCTGAATGATCAAGTTTTTGATAATACCGAAGGTTTCACTCTTGTGTGCCATGAACGCCACCCAAGAAAATCTTGAATAATCATCAGTAATCACGAGGCAATATTGATCATTCCTAATGCTTTTGTGCTTGACAGGACCGAACAAATCCATGTGCAAACGTTCAAGAGGAACAGCCACCGTGTTGACTTTCTTTGTAGGGTGTCGCTTCTTCGTTTGTTTTCCTTTTTGGCACGAAACACAGACGTCTTGAAGATGGAAATTTTTAAGAGGAACACCATTCACCAATTCATTTGACACCAAATGATTCATTTTGCGTAAGTGAATGTGACCCATTCGTCTGTGCCAAGAGATTGTGTCTTTTTCTGTGGCTTTAGAAACGAAACATGTTGCTTGTGCAGACGTTGTGATAGCTTGGCTCATATCAAGGACATACAAATCATTTATCCTTGGAGCCGACAAGAGAATCCAATCTTTTGGAATTTTGAAGCCGGGTTTCAGCACATAACATCCATTAGCATCAAAGTGTACTGAGAACTGCTTGTCACAAATTTGAGAAACACTAAGAAGATTGTGATCAAGTTGTTGCACAAAGTTGATCTTGTCAAAGCTAACAACCCCGTTGGAAAGCATTCCTTCACCCGTTATATATCCGCCCTTATCTCCAGCAAAAGCAACATAACCTCCTCTAATAGATTTGACGTCGTAGAGAAGCTTCATGTCGCCTGTCATGTGCCTGGATGCCCCACTATCAATAATCCAATGACTACTGATAGTTCCTCCTGGAACACCCTGCACATAAACTCAAATGATTAGTTGGAGATGGGGACCCAAGCCATTGTGGTCTTGGGTCTTCCATTCTTATCAACAACAATAACTTCCACCTTTTGATGATTCGGAAATTGTGATGGTCCCCCTGATTCAGTAACCGTTTTTGGTTTCCAGGTCTGTTGAATATTACCAGTTTGATTGTTTGAAGTTTTTGAAAACTTTGAATTATCTGGTTTAACTGAAACAGATGGTTTGTGAACCACATCGGTTTTAATCGCCTTTTCGATTTTCTTGACCTGTTGGCGTTTCTGTTTCTTTTCCCTTTCTCTTATGAGTCGAGGATCTTGTTTTGATGAAACAGATCGCCTGCGGTCAATGTGGTCACGGGGATCATCAACTATGCCTTTTTGTTTATGAAGATACGGGCAATTTCGAACGATATGCCCGATTGTACCACATTCAAAACATGATCTTCGTTCAACAAACCCCGAAGTATCATGTGGTCGTCTTGCCGATGATGAACTTTGTGAACCCGAGGTACTAGGTTTTGAACAACTTGGTTCATTCCTTTTCATCACAGTTGCTTTTTGGACAAAATCTAAATTAGATTGATTTGCAAACTTCTCAATTTTGTCCGTTCCCTTCGACTTCACAAAGTTCACATTTTTCTTCTTCTTCTGATTCGGTTTCTTTTGATTTTGAGTCGGTGCCTTACCATTTGTTTTGGTATGGTTTTGCTGTTTTGGCACTGTTGGTAATTTCTTGTTCCCAAACTGTTTTCTAACTTCAGCTTTTGGGATAGGAGGACACTGTGTGACTGTAACAGGTGGTCCTGTCTTTCCCAAAAACTTACTTGTAGAATTTTCAAAGACTTTACTGATTAAAGATTGATTAACATTTTTAATAGGAAAATCTTTGTCTGAATAGATTTTATCATCACCAACAAGAGTGTACAGTAAATCCACACTCTCCGACTCTTTCTCAGACGAGGACTCAGTTGCAATAGTCTTAGCGGGTTTTGCTGGAGGATCACACAGGATGTGATTCTCAAGAGGTATGTCCTCATCTTTTATCACCGCATCAGACTTTGCTGAATCGGTATCATCAGACTCATCATCAGAAGAATCAAGATCCTCAACCACCACTGGAGGATCCTGATTCTGTTCAGCAGTTACGAATGTATCTGCTGACACATCTGAATCTGACGATACTTCTTTCTTGTATCCGAGCCCCGCTGCAAATTCCTCAACTTCCAAAGGAACAGATGGCTCAAAGTGAGTCCTGTATTCCTCATCAGGCATGGCATCATAATTGTGTCTGACAGGTGGTGGACATTGCTTATAACCTATGCATGTGACATCCTTTTTCTCTTTCTGCACATCAATGATGTGATCCAACACATAGCTAGAACTCAAATAACTATCTAACTTAAGGTGGATCGCCTCACTTTCGGTTTTAACACAAGCCATTTCCTTTTGCATCACCTCAAGACGAGATATATACAAATTAATGTCAGTTTGTTTTCTGGAAACCATTTTAGTCAGCTCCTTCTTATCTTTCTTCAATGTTTCAATCATTGATTTATAATCCTTTTCATGGTTTTCATAAAACATATTGGCTTCAGTGCACTTTGAAATATCAACTGTCAATTTCTGATTATGAATAAATGTCACATCATATTTTTCTTGCAAAGCCTCGTGTTTGCTTTGCAATTCACACCACCTATCATTTACAGAAACATGTTTGTCTTGCAATTCAAACAAACTAGCTTGTAGAGCATCGTGTTTGTCTTGCAACTCAGACATGTTTGCTTCCAACTCAGCACATCTAACATGCAAACTATCACAGTTACTACAGCTAACAGAAGTGGGTTCGTCGACACATACCTGACTTGATGAACTGTCGACATTCGCCATAAAGGCCGAATGGAGAGAAGACGAAGAATAAGCAGCTTGATCCACCAAAATAGATCTTCTTTGAATTCCTGCTGCAGCTTCATCCAAAAGCTCATCAATATTTGCATCGACTGACGCACTTGATGTGTCATCCACATGATCATCGCCTGAAGCGGAGGACTCTTCATCTGAACTTCTACTGTAACCAGAAGAGTCTTCATCCTCCGAAGATTCATCACCATTGGTGGAAGATTCTCCACCACTGGCGTGTTTAAGATCATTAACCACTTCAGCAAAACAAGCTGTTCCATCAGGTGCATCATTTCCAAACTGGATTGACCAATCACAACCTTCATCTACCTGAACCACAAGTGCCTGATTGGCATTTGATGGTCCTGCTTGACTCTGGTTATTGACAGGCACCAGTGTTCGTTCGTTGTTCCTTCCTTGGTTCTGATTTGCCCTGTTGCCTTGTCCTCGGAAAGGATTCTGGTTCCCATGCTGAGATGGCCTTGTACATTCACGCTTGAAATGACCACGTTCACCACAGTTGAAGCATTTAACAGCCTGCTTGTCGAACCCATACTTGGTATCTTTCTTGCTTTCCAAGCTGGTTCGTCCAGTTCTTTCCATGAAATCCTTTGCTCGTCTAACAGCACTGGCAAAGGCCCACTTGATATCCATCATCTCCATCTCTTCTTTGTCTATCTGCTGATAGTCTTCTTGAGTCAGATTAATGTTGCCAATCTGACCTTCCACTAACCCACAGTATGCGCTCACCACAGTGTTTAGCAGCTCCATGTGTTCCTTTGCTACTTCCACACTGACTTTAGAAAAGCTTGAGGTGTCGAGCCGTACTGTATCTGGCTTTGATTGCTGACCAGCAGATGATGTGCTTCCATAACAAGCTTGCTGTGGAGGAGGAAGCGGATTCCCATACATATCTGTTGTTGGTAAAGGATTTCCGAACATATCAGTTGGTCTGAAAGGTCGTTGCTGTTGTGGTGCTGATTGAGGGACTGGCTCCAGCAGATTTCCATACATGTCTGTCTTTGGAGGCACAGGAACTTGGATAGTATTGCCATACATATCTGTGCTGGTCACAAAAGCTGTTTGAATTGGAGCATGCGAAGAAGGTTTTGTAGAGGTGCTAGAGGCTCCAAAATACATTTCAGGATTTTGAGGCATGGGAATTCTTTTTGCCTTCAGAGTTTCTTCCTGATTCTTGTTTTCTAGAATTTGAACAAAGTCGTTGAAGCTCGTTGTGGCTAAAGTACCATTGTACTTCATGATTTCCAAGAATGTATTCCACTGAGGTGGCAATGCATCTGCAAACCTTTTCACAATCTCTACAGGAGTTGTAACCACCCCAAAATTCGTCAATTCAGTCAACAAGTGATTAAATCGACTTGTCAAATCACCCAACGACTCATTCTCCATACACGTAAAACCATCAAACTCTTTCTTCAGCAACTCTTTTCTCAACTGACGTGTTGCTTCATTTCCTACGCCCCTTGTTTTCAACGCGTCCCACAACCTCTTTGTCGTCTTGTAACTGACGAATTGATGATAGATATCTTTACTTAAGGCCTGAGTGAGAATGGCGTATGCCTTCTTTTCTAGATCATAGACTTTCTTCTGATCTTCCGTGAGATCTGCAAAGGTAGCAGCAGATGATGCGGCAACCTCTATTGTTTGATCGAAATCAGTAATAAACCGCAACCACAATTTTGTATTTTGGCCAAGAACGTAAGTATGAAATCTATCAATCCATCCTGGATATTCATATAAATGCATCAACTTTGGAGGTCTATTCAAACTTCCCGTTTCACTCTCGCTTAAGAGAATGCTTTGAACACTTGGGACTTGATTTGATACAAACGCCCATTGACCGGTAGAAACTGCATTAGCTTGAGAAGACACCGGTGCGGAAGATGACGGAGTACCAAAATACATATCTGTATTTACCAAAGTATTCCACCTTGGATTCATTTTTAATCAGCCGAAGGATACCTGTCGAAAGACACTTGAAAAACACAAACTGTTAATCACAAACAGACTGATGAACGAAAGATCCACACCTGTTCGAAAGATCAACAGGGTTCGAAAGATCCCTGTTGAGTTTCGAGCAATGTTTTCGAAGGATTCTCCAACCGAAGGATCCTTATCCTTCGAAAAAGTACTGTAGACCGAAAGACACACACGAAAGATGACTTCGAAAGACTCTCCAATCGAAGGATCCTAGTCTTTCGAAAGTGAGCAGTGGACCGAAAGATATATGTTTCGAAAATATTCCTTGGAACGAAAGATTAGTTTCACACTTCGAAGGATGCTCGAAGGATAACTATCTGTCGAACCTCCTTTGGTCGAAAGATGACCTTTCGACTTCGAAGGATATCTTTCGAACTAGCTCTGACACAGTTGACAAATCGGACAGTTTGGTGAAAAGTTGACGGGTTGGTGAGAACTTTCGGCAGAAAGTATGTTCAGACCATATCTTCAGGTCTGAACATGCAGGTTTTTCACCAACCAGGTAATGATGTTCAATATTTTAATCAAAACACAACTCTCAACACAAACAAGTTCAATATTCAAATTTTAAAGATCAAAAGGTGTAATATAATGAAGAACACTTGAATATCGGTTGAAGATAAGAAGAACAAACCCAGAAATATGAATGTTTCTACAAACCGACAACAAACCGAAACCCGTTTTTGCTTGAAACTTCACTAAAAACCCATTTTTAACATGTGCTAATGAAATGTGACAAGGTTTTTATAAGAACAAACAGCCAAAAACAGCAATATTTCCAAAAAAAATATAAACTTTAAAACCCGAGAAACACCCGAAAACACTCGGTTTTAACAAGGAGAAGAGCCAAGGCTCTGATACCACTTGTAGGTCCGGCTAGGGGAGGATCTAGTCGCCTAATCCTTGTGTACAAACCAACCCGGTTGTGCGGAATCCAACCGAGATAGCAAACCGAGATAGAACAAGCAAATAATCAACACACAAAGTTCAACGATTAACACCACTTGTATTAAACGTATGAAGGTCCAGTTACATCTCAATGTTTACAAATCAGTCTTGCAAACTCTCTCTAGTGTGTGTGTGTGTTTCTTATCTGTCTGAGTGTCTAACTATCGAAATGAACACAACACACGGGTATTTATACCCAAACACAGCATGTCTGGTCGAAGGATCATGCAGACTGGTCGAAAGATCATCTTTCGACCATGAATGGCTCGAATGATCAACATGCACCACGAAAGATGGGATCTTTCGTGGTCCATCTATCGAAGGTCCATCTTTCGAGCTCATCATCGAAGGATCCATGCAATCCTTCGATGGTGCATCCTTCGACCCAGCCATCTTACAAACATAATGTTGACTGTTTGGCCAAGTCAAACCAGAGGATGGTTGACTTGGTCAAACTTACAGACTAACAAAGACATCGTTTTACATTGTGACCGAATACAGACAAAGTGCAGACATA
>JARYGA010042238.1:0-25276 GCA_030545235.1 Helianthus tuberosus | reverse complement strand
CTACGTTTGCAGATCTTACGGAAGATCAGAAGAAGGTCTATGATCTGGAAAAGAAGGCATATGCCATTCTTACTCAGGCGTTAAGTAAAGATATTTATCATCAGTTTGTCAGTTACAAGACAACGAAGAGGTTGTGGGACGCATTGAAGACAAGGGGCGTGGGAAATGAAGCGACACGTCAATTGAGAAAAGACTTGCTAAAGAAAGAGTTTGATGGTTTTACTTGTATGGAGAATGAATCTTTAGGAGATTTGACAAGTCGATTTAATCATTTGCTGACTGAATTGGCAAATTTTGAGGTTGTTACACCTTCAGCAGAGATTGTGAAAAAGTTTGCAGATGCGTTGCCACCTCAATGGAATACGTTCTTGGAAATCATGAAGTACAATGGCACTTTAGCTACAACAAGCTTCAATGACTTTTTTCAAATCCTGGAAAACAAGAATCAGGAAGAAACTCTAAAGGCGAAAAGAGTTCCAGTGCCACAAAACCCTGAAATGTATTATGGAACTTCTAGCACTTCTACAAAACCTTCTTCACATGCTCCAATTCAAACAGCGTTTGTGTCTAGCACTGACATGTATGGCAATACTATCCAAGTTCCAGTTCCTCAACCAAGAGACATGTATGGAAATCTGCTTGAACCAGTTCCTCAACAAGTACCACAACAGCAAAGCCAACAACTTATCAGAACAACAGATATGTACGGAAATCCGTTTGAACCAGTTCCTCAACCAGCATCACAACAGCAAAGCCAACAAACTATCAGAGCAACTGATATGTTCGGAAATCCTTTACCTGTTCGATCTACCGGACCAACCGGACCAACAGACATGTATGGGAATCCACTTCCTCCTCAACAGCAAGCATGTTATGGAAGCACATCATCTGCTGGTCAGCAATCAAAGCCGAATACAGTACGGCTCGACACCTCAAGCTTTTCTAAAGTCAGTGTGGAGGTAGCAAAGGAACACATGGAGCTGCTAAACACTTTGGTGAGCGCATACTGTGGATTAGTGGAAGGTCAGATTGGCAACATTAATCTGACACAAGAAGACTATCAGCAGATAGATAAAGAGGAGATGGAGATGATGGATATCAAATGGGCCTTTGCCAGTGCTGTTAGGCGAGCAAAGGATTTCATGGAAAGAACGGGCAGAACCAGCTTGGAAAGCAAGAAAGACACCAAGTATGGGTTCGATAAGCAGGCTGTTAAGTGTTTCAATTGTGGGGAACGTGGTCATTTCAAACGTGAATGTACAAGGCCATCTCAACATGGAAACCAAAATCCTTTCAGAGGTCAAGGCAACAGGGGAAATCAGAATCAAGTAAGAAACAATGAGCGCACATTGGTGCCTGTTAACAACCAGAGTCAAGCAGGACCATCTAATGCCAATCAGGCACTTGTGGTTCAAGTAGATGAAGGTTGTGATTGGTCAATCCAGTTGGGAAATGATGCTCCAGATGGAACAGCTTGTTTTGCTGAAGTTGTCAAGGATCTTAAACACGCCAGTGGTGGAGAATCTTCCACCAATGGTGATGAATCTTCTGAAGATGAAGACAGCTCCGGTTACAGTGGAAGTTCAGATGAAGAATCCTCCACTTCAGGCAATGATCATCATGTGGATGAGACATCAAGTGCGTCAGTCGATGCAAATATTGATGAGCTTTTGGAGGAAGCTGCAGCAGGAACTGATAGAAGATCTATTTTGGTGGATCAAGTTGCTTATTCTTCGTCTTCTCTCCATTCAGCCTTTATGGCTAATGTCGACAGTTCATCAAGTCAGGTATGTGTCGATGAACCCACTTCTGTTAGCTGTGATAACTGTGATAGTTTGCGTGTTAAATGTGCTGATTTAGAAGCAAACATGTCTGAGTTGCAAGGCAAACATGATGCTTTACAAGCTAGTTTGTTTGACTTGCAAGACAAACATGTTTCAGTGAATGATAAGTGGTGTGAACTGCAAAGCAAACACGAGGCTTTGCAAGAGAAATATGATGTGACATTCATCCACAATCAGAAATTGACCGTGGATCTTTCCAAGTGCACAGAAGCCAACATGTTTTATGAAAACCATGAAAAGGAGTTTAAATCGATGATTGAAAAATTAAAGAAAGATAAAACCGAGTTAACAAAAATGGTTTCCAGAAAACAAACTGACATTAATTTGTATATAACTCGCCTTGAGGTAATGCAAAAGGAAATGGCTTGTGTTAAAACCGAAAGTGAGGCGATCCGACTCAAGTTAGATAGCTATTTAAGCTCTAGCTATGTGTTGGATCACATCATTGATGTTCAGAAAGAGAAAAAGGATGTCACATGCATTGGATATAAGCAATGTCCACCACCTGTTAGACACAATTATGATGCACTGCCTGATGAGGAATATAGAACTCACTTTGAACCATCTGTTCCTCTAGATGTTAATGAATTTGCAGCAGGACTCGGATACAAGAAAGAGGTATCATCAGATTCAGATGTGTCAGCAGATACATGTGTGTCTTCTGTTGAACTGAGTCAGAATCCTCCAATTGTGATTGAGGATACTGATTCTTCTGATGATGAATCTGATGACACTGATTCGGAAAAGTCTGATGCGGTAATCAAAGAAGAGGACATACCTCTTGAGAATCATATTCTATGTGATCCTCCCGCAAAACCTGCTAAGACTGTTCCAACCGAGTCCACATCTGCAAAAGAGTCGGAGAGTGTGGATTTGCTGTACACTCTGGTTGGTGATGATAAAGTTTATTCAGACAAAGATTTTCCTATTAAGAATGTTAATCAATCATTAATCAGTAAAGTCTTTGAAAATTCGACAAATAAGTTTTTGGGAAAGACAGGATCACATGTTATAGTCACACAGTGCCCTCCTATCCCAAAGGCCGAAGTTCGAAAACAATTTGGCAATCAAAAATTATCAACAGTGCAAAAACAGCAAAAGCATGCCAAACCAAAAGGTAAAACACCGACTCAAAGTCCAAGGAAGCCGAATCAAAAGAAGAAAAAGAATGTGAACTTTGTGAAATCTAAGGGAACGGACAAAATTGAAAAGTTTGAAAACCAATCTAACTTAGATTTCGTCAAGAAAGCAACAGTGATGAAAAGGAATGAACCAAATAGTTCAAAACATAGTACCTCGGGATCACAAAGTTCATCATCGGCAAGGCAATCACATGTTTCTTCGGGGTTTGTTGAACGAAGATCATGTTTTGAATGTGGGACAATTGGTCATATAATTCGAAATTGTCCGTATCTTCATAAGTTGAAAGCAAAGGTTGATGATCCCCGTGCCCAAACTGACCGCAAATGATCTGTTTCTGTAAAACAAGATCCCCGACTTGTAAGAGAAAGGGAAAAGAAACAGAAACGCCAACAGGTCAAGAAAATTGAAAAGGTAATTAAAACCGATGTGGTTAACAAACAATCTGTTTCTGTCAAACCAGAAAATTCAAAAACTTCTGACAACCATGAAGTTAAAATTTTAAAGAATGACACTGGTAAACCAAAACAGACCTGGAAACCAAAAACAGTTAAAGAATCAGGGGGACCATCACAATTCTTGAATCATCAAAGAATAGAAGTTATTGTTATTGATGAAAATGGAAGACCCAAGACCACAATGGCTTGGGTCCCCATTTCCAACTAATTATGTGAGTTCATGTGCAGGGTGTTCCAGGAGGAACTATCAGTAGTCATTGGATTGTTGATAGTGGGGCATCCAGGCACATGACAGGCGACATGAAGCTTCTCTACGACGTTAAATCTATTAGAGGAGGTTATGTTGCTTTTGCTGGAGATAAGGGCGGATATATTACGGGTGAAGGAATGATTTCCAACGGGGTTGTTAGCTTTGATAAGATCAACTTCGTATAACAACTTGATCACAATCTTCTTAGTGTTTCTCAAATTTGTGATAAGCAGTTCTCAGTACACTTTGATGCAAATGGATGTTATGTACTGAAACCCGGCTTCAAAATTCCCAAAGAATGGATTCTCTTATCGGCTCCAAGGATAAATGATCTGTATGTCCTTGATATGAGCCAAGCTATCACAACGTCTGCTCAAGCAACTTGTTTCGTTTCCAAAGCCACAGAAAAGGACACAATCTCTTGGCACAGACGAATGGGTCACATTCACTTACGCAAAATGAATCATTTGGTGTCAAATGAATTGGTGAATGGTGTTCCTCTTAAAAACTTCCATCTTCAAGACGTCTGTGTCTCGTGCCAGAAAGGAAAACAAACGAAGAAGCGACACCCTACAAAGAAAGTCAACACGGTGGCTGTTCCTCTTGAACGTTTGCACATGGATTTGTTCGGTCCTGTCAAGCACAAAAGTATTAGGAATGATCAATACTGCCTTGTGATAACTGATGATTATTCAAGATTTTCTTGGGTGGCGTTCATGGCACACAAGAGCGAAACCTTCGGTATTATCAAAAACTTGATCATTCAGATTGAGAATCTATATAAGTTGAAGGTTAGGCGGATACGTAGCGACAATGGTACTGAATTCAAAAATCATGCCATGGCGGAGTTTTGTACTTCAAAAGGTATTCTTCATGAATTTAGTGCAGCTTATACTCCTCAACAGAATGGCGTCGCTGAACGTAAGAACCGCACATTGATCGAGACTGCTCGGACTATGTTGGTAGAGTCACAGTTGCCCATTCCATTCTGGACTGAAGCTGTGTCCTCTGCATGTTACACGTTGAACCGAGTCCTCACAGTCAAAAGGCACAACAAGACCTGCCTTGAGCTTATTAACAAACGGAAACCAGATTTGTCATATCTTGAACCGTTTGGAGCTCCGTGCACAATAATCGATCCTAATGGAAAGTTTGGGGCTAAAGCAATTGAGGGATACTTTCTTGGTTATTCCACCCCAAACTTAAGAGTCTGGAATCTAGAGACTAAAAGGGTCGAGGAATGGTCTGAAGTCAGAGTACAAAGGCACACTTTACCAGTCAAATGTCCTGGTCAGCCTTGGATGTTTGAGTACGATGACTTTTTCAATTCGATCAATGTTGAAGCAGTTGAAGAAAATGCTGCGGCAAGGATGTTTTTCGAGAGTGACAATGCAACAGATTCACCATTGGTTCGTCCAATTATAGTCAATCAAGAACCATCTTCGGTGAACAATAATGCTCTCGATAATGAGGATTTTCACGATGCTACCGAATTGAACGAATCTTCAGAGGATGACGAATTTCTAGATGCAGATCAAGAGGCTCCAGCAACAGCAGTACATGGTACTTCAGAAGGTACACCTCCAGTGGATGTTCCTAGAACAGCTGAAGCTACTGCATCATCCTCTTCGTCAATTCCGGGCATTGAATTGGTTGTTGATCTCAATCTCAACAATCTGGGTACAAATATTCCAGTTCAAGATAATCCAGAAACAAGGATTCACAATACCCATCCTCAACAAAACATCATCGGAAATGTACAGAGTGGCGTTCAAACAAGAAACATGTTGCGGAACAACAACAATGCAGGCTTGTATGCAACTATCCGAGAATCTGGTCAACAAAATGATTGGTCTTTCGCGTGTTATGTCTCACAGGAAGAGCCAAGAACTTGGAAAGATTCTTTGAAAGATAGCTCTTGGGTTGAAGCGATGCAGGAAGAACTGCAACAATTCCAGAAGCTTGGTGTCTGGAAACTCGTAGAGAAACCTGCTGGTTACAAGAAGATTGGTACCCGTTGGGTGTTTAAATGCAAAAAGGATGACCATGGAGTCGTTATTCGAAACAAAGCAAGGCTAGTCGTTCAAGGTTTTCGTCAGATTGAAGGGATCGACTATAACGAAGTCTATGCACCTGTTGCACGTCTAGAAGCAATTCGGATTTTTCTGGCTTATGCCTCATTCAAAGGTTTCAAGGTATACCAGATGGACGTGAAAAGTGCATTCTTACATGGTGTGGTGGAAGAAGAGGTGTACGTCGAACAGCCTCCAGGTTTTGAAGATCCTATCCATCCCGATCGGGTTTGGTTGCTCAACAAAGCTCTCTATGGTCTACATCAAGCACCACGAGCTTGGTACGCAACCTTATCTAATTATCTGCTGGAGAATGGATTTCGCAGAGGTCTTATCGATTGTACTCTTTTCGTCAAAGAACAAGATGGAGATCTTCTACTGGTTCAGGTATACGTTGATGATATTATATTTGGTTCTACTAATGATGTTTTGTGTAGGAATTTCGAGCGCATTATGCAGGATAAATTCGAGATGAGTGCTATGGGGGAAATGACTTTCTTTTTGGGCCTACAAGTACAACAAACTGAGTCTGGGACATTCATCCATCAGACTAAATACGTTGGTGACATGTTGAGCCGGTTCCAGATGTCTGATGCAACGCCCATCGGTACCCCATTGTCGCAAAATCACGGAATTACTCCAGACTTGAAGGGTGAAGCTGTTAGCCCCTCATACTACCGCGCGATGATCGGATCTCTTATGTACCTCACAGCATCAAGACCAGATATAATGTACCCAACGTGCCTGCTTGCCAGATATCAAGTGAACCCGAAGGCCTCACATCTTGCAGCTGTAAAAAGGATTTTTCGTTATTTGAAGGGTTACCCTGACACCGGTCTATGGTACCCTAGGGATAATAACTTTGACTTGATCGCATTCAGTGATTCTGATTTTGGCGGATGCAAAATCGACGGCAAATCCACAACGGCTGGATGTCAGTTTTTGGGAAATCGCCTAGTCACATGGCAGTGCAAGAAGCAGACTTGTGTCGCTACATCAACATGCGAAGCTGAATACATTGCTGCCTCAAGTTGTTGCTCCCAAGTCCTATGGATCCAACAACAAATGCGCGACTACGGTTTTGAATTCCTAACAACTCCTATTTACGTTGATAATTCTGCTGCCTTACAGATCACTAAAAATCCTGTGCAGCATTCAAAGACTAAGCACATCGAAATTAAGTATCACTTCATACGTGATTGCTTTGAGAAAAGGCTAATCGATGTTGCTTACGTCCACACCGATGACCAACGTGCCGACCTTTTTACCAAAGCATTTGACAAATCAAGATTTGACTATTTATTATTGGTAAACGGCATTAAGGTCAAGCAAGAGTAAAACCAACATCGGAAAATCATTTTTGTAAATACCTTTGTGTTTTTTAAATTTGTCTTAGTTTGTTGATTTTAGGGGGAGTAAATCCAAAATTTGAAAATCCAAAAACATCGAAAAATTTCAAAAACACAAAAACAATAGAAAAACAAAAATGAGTTTCCTGGAGAGCAAAAGAGAAAGTGATAGTACATCAGTGGTCTGTCTAAACCTCTTTAAGCCTAAAATGAAGAACGATAAGCAGCTCTATATAAGATGTATCGGTAGGCTCACAATCATTTTAAAGTGTGCAGGGTGATATAAACTTAAATCGACTGAAGACCAGGTGGGAACCATTCATTGGCATATGGTCTTAGTACCGAAATTTCGTTTGAGAGATTGCCGAGGTTCTGAGATATTCGGTCTTTATGCTGCTTATCATCTGGGTATCATGGTTGTATCTTTTACCGAAAAATAACGGGGACGCAAGTCTAGATCTTCCATGATACTATACATACGTGTACATATTGCATTCGACCTCAATAAGTGATCAACAATCACATGTCCAAACACATAAGTGATAATATATCACATTTATCCGGGAGTCAAGTTCGTCTCTCTGCTGTACGAAAGTACTGACCTGTTCACGGACTTGCTCCTGTGCCCTCATGCATCGAAAATCAAGTTCCTCATCAATAAGTGATTATATCACATAGGACTTGTTTTCAAATCAAAATAAGTGAGAATCTCACATCATATACGGTCAAACAGATGATAATCGGTATACTCACCGGTAAGATGAACCCTCGTGCATACCTTGATACGGGAATGTGTCGTGATGTGGATGAACACCGGTCGGTAAGTATAAATCATACCCTTAACGTATCCCCTCGCCATGATTACAAATGATAAGTTGAGCTTATGTGGACAACAATACCGATAATTGTTATAGGATGCTTATCTAAATGTTATCTAATAGAACAACAAGAGCGTTTTGACATGACCGTACACTGATATGATTCTCTTACCCTCGAAACTCGCAAAAAGAATGTCTGTAAATATTTATTTAATGCTTTCAGTTTCTGCATCTTGGTATATATTTATTTACTGCTTTCAGTCTTTACATTTGAAATATTCAAAAAAAAAAAAATCCAAAAAGATTTTAGGTGTGTTTTAATATAAACTTTATAAAAGCCAAAAAGATTTTATTTTTATTTTATTTTCGATCGTACGATGTAGGAGCTCGAGTCTTCGTTACCTGAAACCTGAATGAAAACCGAAACGACTAAATCTTCATAAACGGTCGAAATTTGCGAGTTTTGGAAGTTAAAATCTAAAATTGATAAATTCATTAAACTTTCAAACTGTCGGACGGTGTTTGATTAAACAATGGTCACATGTGTGTCGTTTGCTTATGATATTCCAGGCAGTTGTTCTCATTACGCGTTTAGATTTCTTGCATGTGCAGATTCTAAAGGCAAGGAGAACATGGTCGATGACAAGCTTCGGAATGAAGACACGACGTGAAGGCACTCAAATGATGAAGGTGATCGAGTTGCCGCTGACCACCATCAACACCACAAGGATCTCAATTCATAAAGAACAAGTATTTCACGAGCATAACTCAAGGGGGAGCTTATGTTAAGGGGGAGTTTGTCAACACACTTCCTACATGAAACGGGGAGTTTGTTGGTACACTTTCTGCTTTCAAGACGTGAAGACTTTAAAGATCCTCCGACATTGAAGACTTGAAAGGACGTCAAAGACGTGAAGACACAAAGATCGAGACAAAGATCAAGTTATAAAGATAAAGACAAAGCTACAGCCAAGGGGGAGTTTGTTGGTGCACTTGTGTCTGTACTTTGTCTGAAAAACGTTGTCTTTGTTAGTCCTGTAAGTTTGACCAAGTCAACCATCCTCCGGTTTGACTTGGCCAAACAGTTAGCCATTGTTTGTAAGATGTCTGAGTCGAAGGATGTGTCATCGAAGGATTGTTTATATCCTTCGATGAGCTCGAAACATAAACCTTAGATGGATGAGCTCGAAGGATATCTCGAAGGATATCATCCTTCGAGGTATATGTGAATCCTTCGATGTGTTTCAGGTCGATAGATGATCTTTCGATCAGTCTATCTGATCCTTCGACCAGACGTGCTGTGTTGGGTATAAATACCCATGTAGTGTGTTCACTTCATTGAGAGAGACTCGGAGGAGACATAGGAGTGAAAGTGTGAGAAGTGAGAGCATTCTGTTCAGAACACACACACACGAGAGTTAGAGAGAGTTTACAGAATACATTTGTAAACCTTGTGCTGTAACCGGACCTTTCATACGTATTAATACAAGTGGTGTTAATCGGTGAAGATTGTGTGTTGTGTTTGTGCTTGTTCTATCTCGGTTTGCATGCTAGCTTGGATTCCGCACTTGCTAGTGTGTTAGACATAACAAGGAATAGGTTTAACCTCAACCTCCGAGGGGCCTACATGTATCAAGGAAGTAGCCTTTTACAAAAAAAATATAGAATAACAATTAGACATGTGTAAATCTGAACAAGATAAGATGTAAGCAAATAGTAATTACACATGCGTATATCTGAACAGAATGGATTGCTCATATCAGCGTCAACACTTGCTTCATCGAAATCTTCGAATTGTTCGTCATGATTGGTAACACTTAATATACAACCCTTGGTTCACCTCACAAAATTTGAATATCCTCTTTGCTGATCTTAGATGAACCTACATCACAATATAAGCACATGCTTGTAGTCACTCTCAACTACTTTAAATAACCCCAACAATTACACTATGTAAAAATTAAGCAACAGTTGCTCAAATAACATTTGTGGCTAATTTTGATATCAATCTTAATTATGGAACCCTGCTTCATCAATCAATCATGTGATTCAACATTCGTTATATGGTTTAGGATAAATTGTACTTGTAATCCAACAAATAGAAATTAATTTGTGTAAATTACCAACTCAACAAGAACAAATGTTAAAATCTTGGAACAAAATCCAGAATATATAAACAAAGTAATTGATACCAAAATTGGTTGAACAATAATTAGTAAATCTAAAATCGATTGAACAATTAATTGGTGAATCAAAAATTGATTTTAGCAAAAATCAATGAATCAAAAAAAATATGTATCAAATAATGAAAAAATGAAGATTGTATCTGCAAATTAGGAGCAAAATAGTTTAAGAATAATCAACCCATCCATAATCGATTGAATAAGGTTCTTGATTGAAGCTCATGTGCATAGACTTAAGATGATGTGCGTAGATTGAAAACAGAGTAGCAATGGAATTTAGGTGATAATGGAAACATGAGAGTTATAGGGAATTTGTTCAATTACCACTTTACCCTTTTAACTAAAACACAATGGAAATAAATGAGTGGCTGAGATTTGTTCTCAAGGTTCTCACAAAAGATGGGTGTTCTCATTTAAACCTTCCCCTATATATATATATATATATATATATATATATATATATAGAGAGAGAGAGAGAGAGAGAGAGAAAGTATAATGTACAAAATGGCTTAACCTACATTAACATACGCGACAGAATTTATAACGTGCGTAATTATTTTTTTCACCATTATAACGTGCGTGATTATCACCTCCATGCGTGATTATCAACTCCCATGCGTGATTATCACCCAAAAACTGCTCCCATGCGTTATTAGGGCTCACATGCGTGATTATTGCCCAGATCTGATGGTCGAGCGCGTCGCGTACGTGAAGTAGGATAAGGACTTTTGTATGTTAACCTTTCCCTATATATATATATATATATATATAGAAGAAGAAAACTATGAAAAGTTTCTGGTCAATTGTTATACAAAAACTGTATAAGAGGGAGATTTATTATTCATGATTAAACTAAACTCTCTCCTCTTATTTATATAATAATAAAGTGCTGACTGACTGTTACTCAAGACTTGTTAAATTAATTTAGAGTGAATTGCAAGTTTTGTCCTTTATCTTTAGGCCATTTTGCAGGCGGTGTCCTTTATGTTTAAATTTGACGAGTTTTGTCCTTTATGTTTAAAAATCAAGCACGTTTTACCCTTTGGGCCTAACTCAGTCTGTTTTCCCAGTTAAAGTTGATCACGTGCATGTCATGTGAGGGGTAGTTGTGTCATTTAATGTGCACCCTGAGCATTTACCCCCAATTTAAATAACCCCAAACCCTAATTCTTCCCATTCCTCCAAATCGTTCATCATCAAGAACTGCAAGCATCGATCTTTCCCCAAAACTTGCAATTCACTCCCTAAATAATCCCCCCTTTTGATCGGCACCCCACCACGACACCCCATCGGAACCACCATCGTCGCTTCATAATCTCTTTTATCGATCCGACTCCTGCTTCCAAATAAAACCCAACCCAACTGCGGATCCAATCTCTCTCTCTCTCGATTTGATTTTGATCAATTTAACACGGTGGTGTGGGCAGATTCACAGCCCCTTTTTCTTCTTCATTTTAGTTCTTATCACCGGTATAATCGGCTTATTAAACATGCGGAGACAAGCATGAGCGACCCTGCAAAGCCATACACATAGACCATGATATTACTTCAGTCTCACTCAAGATATCTCCTACAGATCTTGACAAATCGCTTTTTACCAATAATCTATCTTTTTTGTTATTTTCAGTTCATGATTGTTGGACCCAATTTCACATTGAAACTGTAGCTTATATCTTGGATAATGCATACAATGAATTTGAATTAGTATGGGTGTGCTGTGAGTTGAACTAATTTGCAATTTAAACCTGGCATGAAATGTTTGAATGGATGTTAGTCTACTTTAAGATTCTGATTTTGCCCAAAGGATAAAATGATTTGGGGTTATTTAAATTGGGGGTAAATGCTCAGGGTGCACATTAAATGACACAACTACCCCTCACATGACATGCACGTGATCAACTTTGACTGGGAAAACAGACTGGGTTAGGCCCAAAGGGTAAAACGTGCTTGATTTTTAAACATAAAGGACAAAACTCGTCAAATTTAAACATAAAGGACACCGCCTGCAAAGTGGCCTAAAGATAAAGGACAAAACTTGCAAATCACTCTTTAATTTAATAATACATAGATACATACATATATAGGAGGTAGAATCAAAGCAGCTCAAGTGGAAGGGGGGAAGCTGGAAGAAGAAGATCTTGTTCAGAATCAAAGCAGCTCTTCTTCTGGTAACCACTCATTTGCTTCGCCTGTAAAACATTTACTATTATTATTATTTAAGATCTTTCTTTCTTCTTAATTCTTGACAATTGATCAAGTGAAAGGGAAGCGCCCTCTTGTTGAGAATCCAACTTCTGCCTCAGTACCTGCTTCTGGTAACCGCTCATTTTGTTGGACCATATCAACTTATTTCTTCTTAATTATTGACGACAGTTGATGTGTTTGTATGCTAACAACTTCTAATTTGTGAATAAAATCCACTTGTTATTGTATTTGAAATCTTCTCTTTATGTTTTGTACATCAATTATTACTAACACTTTGTTTCCGATTAACTACCAGGTACCAAATCTCAAGTGGAAGGAGCCAAGCGCCCATGTGTGGAGGAGAAGACAACGAAGCCCAATCATACTGGTAATCCACGTTTAACCTATTATTAACATTTATATATGCAACGTCGACAACTCTCCTTAATTTTTGTCAAAAAGTACGTGACTGGAGGCATTTTTTACAGCAAATGTTTGTCCCTTTGTCTTTAATAGGCATTAAAACACTTAACAGAAGACTTGAAAATTTTGATTTTAAAAAAGTTTGTTATTCCCTACAGTGAAGGATTAGACGGAAGAGGAGGAAGAAGAACTGATAGATTATGGGGAAGATTGGATGAAAGATGGAGGCTATTACCTCGGCTATGACTATGAGGAAGGTCGAACAGTTATCGTGGGAGAACGTCCTAGGCCCATTTGGAGGAGCTTTGGGCCTCCTCCTCCAAACGCCTTCACCAATAAAAGGATGAACCGTATAAATTCTTATTCACGGATATTCTTCATTCATGAAGATATGCTTGGATCGAATGCAATCTTAATCATTTTGTTTTTTAACTAATAGGTAGATTGGCTGAAACTGGATGTCCATTTCTTCGCCCTGACGATCCTCTTGGTAAGATTCCATGGAATCCGTTCCCGTTGCATGTACCAGAAGAGGGTATCACTTTTTCTGTTCCCGGTAACACAACTCATTTCGGTTGTAAAACTTAATTATTTTTTACATCAGTTTTTGTATTCTTTCTATTGATGATTAACCTATTTATTTATTATTAATTAATAGACCCTGAAGCTTGATCAAGTTCCCTCTCGGTTGGAAATGGATCTAGGAAACCAGCTGCAGCTGATGCTAACACTTCAATATCCACTTGTTTAGGTTTGTAAGACATGTTCAGATACATTAATCTATGGTTGTAGTAGGTAACTGAACTATATTGATGAAGTTTTTGGAAAACAAAAGTGATTTGGGAGCTAGTACAAGAAGAAGAAGATATCCGATACTAATCCATGTCCTATTGTACAAAAGGCAACACATGGTTTGTAAATAGCATACGTTATTAAACTATCCATGTTACATCTTACATTTTCATGTTAAAATCTGAAAGAGGCAAAGAGCCATGGAATTAAAACCTTTGTATTCTTGTAAATCAAGGATCAGGCTTCGGTTAACCTTGGAGCCTTTCCTACATATCTTTTTGATGCCGCTACTGTTAAGAATATTGCATTCAGTAAACGGGGTCAACTCATTCTATATTTTCATAGTTTTATTCTGTTTGGAATAAGTACTAGAAGTACAGGGGTATTTTAGGTAATACTGTAATCTTGGAGGGTTGAAAGTGGCATTTCTTGTGCTGAGATTAGTTGTGTCTGTTAGATTGTTATAAAGAGGTAAACACAGTTAGGTCAAAGTTAGTTCGTATTCTTTTCTTTCAAGTGTAATCAATTCATCTTTTGAATGTTAGTGAATCATTGGTACTGATTGTTGATCTTGATCTTGTTTTGATTCTCTTGTGTTAATTGATTCTTCGTTTTCATTAACAATTGGTATCAGAGCCTCGTAAACGGCTCGGATTGAGAGAAAATTTGAATCGTTTGTTTCTTGTTAAAATTGAAGATCAATATGGTGTCAACGAAGTTTGAATTAGAGAAATTCGACGATAAAAATGATTTTGGGCTCTGGAGATTGAAGATGAAGGCCATGTTGGTTCATCAGGGTGTGTATGATGCGTTGGCCGGAGAAGCAAAATTGCCAGTAGATCTGACGGAGAAAGAGAAGAAAGATATACTCGAAAAAGCTCACAGTCTGATAATTTTGAGTTTGGGAGATCGTGTACTCAGAGAGGTGTCAAAAGAAACAACGGCTGCTGGTATTTGGGCAAAATTAGAAGGGTTGTACGTGACAAAATCTCTGGCCAATCGATTATATCTAAAGAAAAGATTGTATTCCTTTCAGATGTCCTGATGAAACAATGGTTAACCGGGCGGGTTAACTCACTGGTCTCGTCAAGAGGGTTAATCCCTTCTTTCCGAGGATCGCCGGCTGGATCGTCTGGTGGTGGGTTTCCTGCACAAGGAAACAAACCGTGACTCGCAACAAGGAGGATGGGGTGGGGGGTGCTCCTTGTTACCACTCTCCGACGTGAGAATCAGTAGTTTGCTTGGGAAGCAAAGTGTGATAGTAGTAGTATTGAGAGAGTTGAGAAGTGATACCTCAAACCTGGTTTGGGGTCAGTATTTATAGCCGAGGAGTGGAGGAGGGTAGTTGAGTAGCTAGCCTGACATCGCACAGCTATTTGCAGGTGTATCAGACCTGTCGGTTACTGTGAGGATGCCACGTCCTACTGTGGTGTCAGACTGCTGTATACACGTGGGCCGGTAGATGACTGTTCCCAGTGCCACTTGCACTGTGGTGTCAGACCCACTTGCCATATAGGCGGGATGCGGTGCCAAGCCGCATCGCTGCTTGCGGTCATTGATGATGTTCCCGTGTTGGTTGTTCCATCCATGATTTACGAGGGACGCGGTGTTATGCCGCATCGCCTGCTGAGTGACTGTTTGTCTTGATCCCTTGTCGTGACGAAAATGTTCATAGGATGCGGTGCGGGGCCGCATCGCTATGCATAACATTAGTTTCCGTCCTTAAGGCAAGTCTTCTCATCAATGGACAGATTGGGCCGCTGCTTTCGCGCGTGCCTACGCGGACACAGGTAAACTTATTGCTGTTGGAGGTTTTTGATGTGGGTAATGGTCATTCGCGGTCATGTTGTCGCGAGATTTGGGACCATACCCCTTCAAGTCCCCCCAGTCTAGTGTTCCTTCCGTATGCAAGTTGCATGTGGGAGGGATACTGGACTATGTTGCCTAGAAGGTTAAGTATGGGCCATGTAGATGGCGCCTTCTTTAAGTAAGTAGTAGGCCTTTCTAGTGGATTGTTTCTTCCTTTGAGATGGATGTCCGGTGAGCAAGTTCCGTCTGATGCGGAATTCTCAGCCAAGGACTTGGCTCTTGGTCTACCTTTTTCTGATGTCATCAGGCACCTGTTGGTGTTTCGAACCAACCTTTGAAACGGTGACTGATGTTGTTAGCAGGTTTCGAACCAACCTTTGAGATCGTGACTGAAGATGTGTCTTCTTCAGTCTAGTTGGAAGCTCTGCGTCAGCTAGTGCAAAGTTGCAAGTACTTTGCTCAAGCTCCATGTTTAGCAACTGGACATGCAATGATGAACCCTCTTGTGGGGTATTCATGTTCTCCAGTTTAGTTTTCTAGTAACCGCACGTCCTCTGCGGTTTATCTCTCAAGTAACCACACGTCCTCTGAGGCTTAGCTCTCTAGTAACCGCATGTTCTTTGCGGTTACCTCGTTGCCGTACCTTGTTGGCCATGTTCGTTTGAGGAACGTGGGGTAGTTGCGCCATTGTTGGCCGTGTTTGGTCGAACAATGTGAATCTGGACTATGGGCAGATAAACATGGTCATAGGCAGGGTTGTGCCCACCATTGTTTATTCTATGCGGTCCATAGATGGGTAACTAGTCATAAGCAGACTTGTTACCACTGTTCTGGAGCTACTTTCCTTCACGCTTTTGTGGAAGGTAGCTTTTCTTTAAGTAGTGTTGCCGGAGGAGACCAACTTAGATGCTTGGGAAGTTGGTTGAAACTCTTCCGCATTCGTTTTGTAGCCACTTTCCTTCATGCTTTGTTGAAAAGCAGTTTTCTTTGAAGTAGCTTTGTTGTGGCTCTTCCGTAGCTACCGTTCGCATAGTTGCGGTTTGTAGCAGCCACTCACGAGTGATTGGGGTTTGCGGCAAAGAACTCGCTTCTAGAAGTCTTGTAGCCTGGATGCAGCTCTTGAAGGTTCAGGAGACAGGGTTGCTGATGTGCGGTTTGCTCAGCATACTTGTCCTTTTCCTTAAGGAGAAGCTGTTTGCGTTCCCTCCGTGGTTGTGAACCGGATACGAGGGATTTGAGGCCTGAAGAAGCTTTCCTTGGAGTGCGTTTAACCGCATCATGAGAAGCGGTTTTCGCAGTCCAAAGAGTCATGCTGGTTCTTAGTATCTGACACACCCGGGCGGGGTTGTGTGTGTTATCTCCGCATATTCCACGTGTGCTCGTGGGTATGTGCGGTTTATCGTTATACCCCCTTATATAATTTGGATATATATATTTTTTCCTTTTTTGAGGGGTGTGTAAAAAACGACATGCGGTATGGGTTATGGTGCGGTAAACCAGAGAAACCGCATGCCGCTTAAGTTTGGATAAGTTTGTCGCTTTTGTATTGTCCACGTGGTTGATAGCACGTGTGGGTTGTTGAAAGTCAGTAGAATTTTGACATGTGATGTTCTGAAAGGACTGGTGCGTTGACCGAGGTCATAACTGCACTGTAGCAAGTAGTGTAAAGGTCAATTCTGTCAGGCGCGTGGGCGGCCACGCGCGCGTGATAACCGTCAGCTGAAAGGTTGCTGAACACGTGGCGAAACGTAAGTGGTCCTTTTTGAACTTTGTAAGTCGGTTACTCCATCGCATTAATTGCGATGAGTATATAAGGGGAAACCATTTTGGTTTCTCCTCATGTTGTTCAAAATTCAAAAAATTTCTCCGGTGGAAAGAGAATACTCTTCATCTTCTCCGATCAATCCGCCTGTATTTCCTGTCATCTTCTGAGTTTTTCTTGTAATACTCTACCTCTCTCTTCCTTATCTGATGGCTGAGCCATCCAACCCACACAATGTGGAGGGTGAAAACCCTGAAACCTCTTCTCCGGTGGCCGAAAAAGAAGAAGATGATGGTGTAGCGCCCCTGGTGGTGGCTTGCCACCTTTGAAGTGGTCGAAAGCATCGTTCGACCAACTGATGATCAGTATACAAATGCCCTCCGAGTTTGGGGCTGTTCATCCCCCAGACGGTGACACCGGTGCTTGTGCTCCAGCCGGTTACGTAACCCTGTGGGCCGATTCTTTCATCGATGGTAATCCTCGCTTACCATTGATCGTTTTTGTTGCCGAGTGCTTGGAGCATTACGGGGTTCATATTTCTCAGATGAGCCCGTTTGGGTTTATTCGTATTAGACATTTTGAATCGACTTTTCGTGCCCTTGGTTTACCAGTCACCGTTGATAATTTCCGGGGGTTTTATCAGTTGACGGTGAACACAGGTTTCTTCTCCTTCTGAGAACGGTATGGAAGTGTCAAGTTGATGACCCCTCCCAAGGGTATTACCAAGTGGAAGAGCAAGTTCTTCTATGTTAAAGCTTGCGCGGTTGTTGTCAACATACCTTTGCGGAATGTTAATGAGCCTATCCCTGCGGAGGACATTGCCATTCCTAATTCGGAGAATGCGGAATGGTTCTCGCGGTTGAAGACTATAGAGCATAGGCTGTTGAAGAACACCGAGTTGTGGATGCTGCGGATGTTATTGACTAGGGCCGATAAGCATTCAAGGCCCGTTGTGCGGGAGAAAACTGGTGGTAAGTGTTTTTACTCTTGCGCGGTTTTATTATTCCCTTGTTTGCTTTATTAATTTGAACTTGTACTATCAGAAGAAGTTGTTGAGCTGTGGAAGATATTTGATCCAAGTTTCACAGGTAAGGTTGAAATTGTCCAGACTGCTGAAGGTGCAGGGTTTAATTTGACCATTCTTCATAACTTCCGCGTTCCTACACGCGAGGCACTGAAAGCACCCCTGCCGCAGGGCAAAGGTATAATTCATAGCTTTCTTTTCATGCCTTGTACTTTTTATGCTGCTGATAGTCTACCTGCAGGTACTCTTGGGGCCCTTGGAAAGTTTGAGTCAAGGGGTGCTCCCAGAAAGCATGCAGAGAAGAAGCAAGTTGATAAACCCGTGCGGGGTCGCGGTAAGAAGAAAAATGAAGCTCCTGCGGTTCCGCCTTTGGTTCCGCAAGCAGCAGGTATCTCTCGATCTCACTTCCGCAGATATACCGATTATGTGGTAGTATCTGACACCCTTGAGGGCTTGGGTGTTCCAGGTGCTGGTGCGGCCACAGGTGGAACCACTGCGGGTTCAAAGGCTGCTGATGAGAAGAAGAGGGAAGCGGGGAAAGCTGTTGATGCTGGTGAGGGAAAGAAGCTGAAGATTCAGACCAGACGCAGGGCTTTTGTGGGACGAACGAAGCCTGCGGTTGTTCCTGGTACGTGATGCATTACTTTGTCAAATGTTTTGTATTTGTACTTGTAGTTTAAAGTGTTTTTTCTTTGATTGCAGAACCGCAAGATGAAGGGTTCTCCATCTTTGATGCTCCTCCTCCTCCTCCTCCACATGACACTGCTGCGGATGTGGGGGCTCATAAAGTTGTTACGCCTGAGCCCTCGGTGCGGGAGGAGGATACTGGGAAAGGGTCTGCGGCCCAGATCCATGACACGGTGGATTCACATGACAATGTCATTACCCCCGAGGATGCGGATGATCTGAACTTGAAATTTGCTTATACTGAAAAGCTAAAGTCTCCTGCTGCTGAGAAGGCTTCTGGTTCCGGTCCCGGGGGTGCGGATTTTGTAGAGACTCCTATTCAGCCTGAAGAGTCTGAATTGGAGTATTATTATCGGTCCTATACGGAAGATCGGGCCATGGCTTACCACCGCCCTCCGTGGTCTGTGATGCAAGGGGATGACATTTCTGCTGATCCCTCTGCGTGTAGGGAGATTTTGGGTGGTCTGGGCACCCCATTTGAAGTCAACCGGGCCCGTGCCTTACCAACTGAAGCCCAGATTAACCAACTCTCCTCCCTGCTTGTTGGGAGTTCCTTAATGGCCAACACCATTATGGAAAATTATAAGGTGTTGGCGCGCAGGGAGGAGGAGAGTGTGCGCTTGCGTGCCGAGGCTGAGGAGTTGGTGAAGGCTGCACGTGAGGGTGCGGAGCAGCTTGAAAGGGATAGGGCTGCGTTTGAAAAGCATAAGCAGACTGAAGAGTGGGCTGCAACTGCTGAGCTTAAACAGGTTCGTACCCTTGCCAAACTGCTTTCCACTGAGCGCCGGAGTTGGAAAGAATCTCTTTCTAATGAGCGTGAGACACTTTCTAATGAGCGCAAGGCTTGGAAAGACTCTTGGGCGAAACAGAATGAAACTCTCTTTCGTGTTCGCCAGGAGCTTGTCAATGCTAAGGCAGCAAATGCTGCGCTGGCTAAGGAGAAAACGGCAGCTGTTGCGGCTGCCCAGGAGGCCAAAGAGGCGGAAGCGCGCCTCGCCAAGGCTCTAGAAGAGGCCAAGGAGGCGGAGGTCCGCACTGCAAAGGCACTTGAAGGGGAGAATGCTGACCGCACCACCTTAAGCAATACTATCTTGGGCCTCCAGGTATAAGTTTCTTGCATTTGACTTTGTACATTTCACAAGTGTTTATTTTTGTAATACTTGTTTTTGTTTTGTTACCAGGCTGAATTGCGGACCCGGGGGGGGGGGCCACTATTCAGGAGATTTCTGGCCGCCTTGAGGAGGTTGAAGCGCGGGCCAGAGAGGCTGAGGAGGCTAGAGAGAGTCTTGATTCGTCACTTAAGTTGCTCAAGGCCGACCATGAATGGATGCGTATGCACGGGATCGGGCATGTAAGCGTTCGTTGCTTTTGTCATTTTTGTTATATGTTTGCCTTTGATAATCTGTTTTTTGTATCGCAGATTGTTTCATCCATCCTTGATGCACCTGAGACTGTATCAGGTGTTAACGAGATCAAGGAGCGTGCCCGGGATGCTGGTTTTAAAGCTGGCTATAACCGCTGTATTAGTCATTTGAATGTTTCAGCTCGTGGCGGACATACTGATGAGCGATCCGGGTTTCACGGCGTGGATACTGAAGCGCTTCTTGATGCTGCGGTTGAGATGTATAACGAAACAACCATTTCTGATCTCGAGGAACTTGAAAAGTGTTTAGAAGCGGAGGACTATGTAGACCGCTTGCGAGTGTTATACGCTAATGAAAAAGATGAGGAAAAACCTTTTGTGGCCAGCAAGGATGGTGAAGGTTCCAGTGGCATGAAGAAAGATTAGGTTGGTCTGCGTGCCTTTTTCATATTTGTTTAAAACTTTATGTAAATTCTCTGTGCACCGCACAGGTGTAGGAATTTTATGAATATAAAGAATTGTTCTGTTCAATTTGTATAAGTGTTGTCACTACTTGCATATTTGAATTCGTAAGAGTTTAATGTTACTATGAGTAACACAACCTGTAATTGCCTTTTGCATATCTAGATGATATGCAAGTATGAAGGCTTGTCTTTGGTCAGATAAACAGCGTTGCCATTGCTGGCCTATTATAATAGTTGCGTGTGTTTACCACTCTGTGTGGGTATCGCGAATGAAGATTTTGCCAATCTGTTTTTGTTTATACCTCAGAGTGGAACACGCATTTATAATAGAAATAAATAAACAATATTGCATTGAATCGTCTATTTATTTATTTGCAAATGGCCCGTGGCCTGATAGGTAACATGGTAAATGTAAAAACAAAACATGGCTTACATATAATAGCGTCGAAGCTGTTGTGCGTTCCATGTGCGTGCGATAGTTTCGCCTTCCAATGTTTGAAGTTTATACGCGCCTTTGCCCAAGACCTCTTGGATGAGGTAGGGTCCTTCCCACTTGGGGGCAAGTTTCCCTGGGCGTTCCGCGTTAGATGCTTCATTGTTACGAAGGACGTAGTCTCCCGGGTTGAAAGTACAAATGCGAACGCGTGCATTGTAGTACTTTTCAAGTTTTGTTTTGTATTTGGCCTCATTGATGGCTGCGTTTTCACGCCTTTCTTCCAAGAGGTCTAAATCAACCCTGCGTTCCTCATTGTTGTCTATCTTGTTGATAGCCAACATTCTAGGTGATGGAAGGCCTACTTCCGCGGGGATCATCGCTTCAGTGCCATAGACCAGGCTGAAGGGTGTCTCACCGTTGCTTGTTTTTGGGCTTGTCCTGTGAGCCCATAGAATACTTGGGAGTTCATCAACCCAGCCGCGTCTGGCTGTTCCCAACCGTGCTTTGATGCCTTCCACTAAGCTTTTATTGATACTCTCGACTTGGCCGTTCCCTTGCGGATGTGCCACTGAGGAGAATATGTGTTCAATGTTTAGCTCTTTTAGCCATTTTTGAAAGTCATCTGCGGCGAAGTTGGTGCCGTTATCGGTAACGATACACATTGGCAGACCGAAACGGCAGATGATATGTTCCCACATGAATTTCCTTGTTATCATAGCAGTGGTTGATGCAAGTGGCTTTGCCTCTACCCATTTTGTAAAGTAATCAACAGCCACTATGATAAATTTCACTGCACCTGGTGCGTCTGGAAATGGTCCCACCACATCGATTGCCCATTTTTGGAATGGCCATGCGGTGGTGACGGGGATCAGGTTGTTCTTGGGACGCAAGGTCTTGGGAGCATGTCGCTGACAATTGAAACACTTGCGCAAGACTCTGACTGCGTCCAGGTGCATGCTGGGCCAATAGTACCCGGCGTTCATGATTTTGGCCACGACCATGCGTGGGCCCGCGTGTATGCCACATATTCCCTCGTGAATTTCTTTGATAAGGTATATGGCATCTTCGGGGTTGACGCATCGTAGGAGTGGCCCCAG
Source organism: Helianthus tuberosus (assembly GCA_030545235.1). Lineage (NCBI taxonomy): Eukaryota > Viridiplantae > Streptophyta > Magnoliopsida > Asterales > Asteraceae > Helianthus > Helianthus tuberosus. Next base: position 3,121 of record JARYGA010042238.1, on the reverse strand, counting down.
GTATGATTTACGGTATAAGATACCGTCTCCCATTTGGTAATTACACGCTTTGTATTGTAGCTTGCGTGCCTCTGCCTTGCTTTCGGGAGTAACACCTGATTGTAAATATGCAATTATTGGTGTCATCCAGGAGGTTGTACCGTATTGGATGACATTAACTTGGCGCAGGGGTACTGAAGGATTTTGCAGAATCTCGATGCGCACCTCTTTTGCCAGGTGTTGGAAGCTGGTGGATGCGAGTTTTGAAAGTGCATCCGCGGGTTTATTGTCACTCCTGTTGATATGGTGAATATTGAAGGAGGTGAACTTTGATTTTAGTTGCAAGGATTGTTCGAGGTAGAGGATCATGATATCCACTCTTGCGGCATAATCGTCGCGCATCTGCCCTGCAACCAATAGTGAGTCGACGTGTGCTTCCAAATGTTGGACGTCGAGTTTGACTGCCAACCGTAGCCCTGCCAATAGAGCCTCGTACTCCGCTTCGTTATTCGTGCTTTTGAAATCAATGCGGATTGCATAGGTTAGCTCTTGGCCATCGGGGCTTACGAGTCGCAGACCTGCACCAGCACCATCTTCGTTGGATGCACCATCTGTATATAGTGCCCAGGTTTCTGTGGAGGATGGTGTTGATGGCGGGTTTTGTTCTTCTTCGCATTCTTGAATGCGGTCTGCTGGTACTTCAGCAGCGAAATCAGCCAAGATTTGGCCTTTGATTGCGGGGCGCGGCTTATAATTCAGTGAGAGTGCGCCCAGCTCAATTGCCCATTTTGCTAACCTCCCAGAGATGTCGGGTTTAGATAGGATCGGGCCGATCCTGTAGTTGGTTAGTACTGTGATGACGTGGTTGGTGAAGTAGCGTCGTAGACGTCTCGACGCGTGCACCAGTGCGAGTACTAACTTTTCCATGATGGAATACCTTGTCTCTGGGTCGTTGAGCATTTTGCTGATGTAGTATATGGGTGTTTGAACTCCTTCCCGCTCCACTATGAGTACCGCGCCTACCGCGCTGTCTGCGGCAGACAGGTATAGAATAAGTGGCTCATCTTTTCGTGGTGCAGTTAAAGTTGGGAGCTGGATCAAACACTCTTTCATCTCCCGGAAAGCTTTTTCGGCCTCTGCGGTCCATTGGAATTGTTCCTTTTTAAGGCAGCTCCGCAGGGTCTTGATGAAAGGGTATGACTTAGCCGCGTGGTTGGCAAAGAATCTGTTTAGTGCGGCTAACCTGCCGGCTAGTCGTTGCATTTCTTTCATCGTTGAGGGCGATGGCATGCGTTCGATCGCCTGAACCTTTTCCGGGTTTACCTTGAATCCAACTTTGGTTACGATGAATCCGAGGAATTTGCCTTCTTCCATTCCAAACGAGCATTTTCCTGGGTTAAGCTTCATGTTGACGCTTCGCAGAGTCTGGAATGTTCTTTCGATATCGTTGAGCATGGTGTCTTCTTCCATGCTCATGACGACCAATTTCGACACTTTTGCTGATTTGACCGCGAAAAGTGTCGTTCATCAACTTTTGATAGGTTGCGCCAGCGTTGCGCAACCTGACGTGTGCGTATATATACATAATTTTGCAACGAATTTACACACGATTGGGTTTTAAATTTATAAAAGTGATTATTACTTTTACATCAAAACACACACGAAAGAGGCAAGTGTACCCCGTCATATATGTAATAAAGTATCGGTAAGAACCAAGTATCGATCCAAGGAAATGGGCGGAGAAATAATACTAGACCTTTGTCACTAAACTACCGGTAAAAACATAGGTTTGTTTGATTTAAACTAAACTAAAGTAAGCATAACCAAATACATAATAAAAACATAATAGAATATAGATAAAAAAAGCCTTGCTAAATACACAACCACAGCATGTCAACTAAGTCAGTTTTGGCACTAGAAGCATTCGGTCAATATTCTAATTTAAGACAATTAGTATCCCTTTCGGGAATCCTAACATGACAATCATTCGGAAAGTTAAAACGATAAACACACTTTAACCACCTAAAATTGTTCTTTAACGTGCAATTGATAAATGTCTATGAAAATCTCTTAAAAATAAGTTAGGCAGCCGTTAGGATTATTCTAACCTCACTTAAACAAGGAAAGCGACACCGATAAACACAATGCAACCACCGAGATAAGCATAAACTAGATTAAATCACAACCGAGTTCATTTTACAAATCTTGCACAATAATTCACTAAGATAGCAATTTTGGCCTAAACTACTAACTAAGCTAACAAATCATGGCAAGAATTTATAACGACACCATCTAACCCGTTTAGGCCCTTACGTGACGGCAAGCTCTCTTGATTAACAATAATTACATTTTATTAAATCACTAACCATTTCTAGTATCATGATGCCCACATTTAAACCAAGCTAATCTAGTTATCCAAGTTCAAAGTTTACTAATACAAGATTAATTAAGCTTCATTTTTCAACTATCTTAACTAACCAAGCATCAATCATCCAACATAATTACTTATAATCAAGAAATCAATATCAATAACAAGGTTGCAAACTAATCATCAAAGATAATCATAGAAAATACTTCAAGTGTCATTACAAACAAAGTTTAACAAACTAATGGTTATAATCTAGCAAGGGATTGTTGTGTTTTTGCCCAAAGGCTACAATAATACATAAACAATAATCTAAGTACTTGAAAGATTAACAAAAACATGGAAAGATTAGAAAATCAAACCATAAACAAGTACTAGACTAAGGATCCGGGTAGCAATCGAGCTAAACGGGGCAATGTGGCTTGAATCCGGGTGAAAGCTAATGCCTCCGGAGCCTGAAAATCGCCTGAGAAGCTCTCCAAAAATCCAGAATATCGAACAGAAGGTTTCTGTTCTGTTTTTATACTTTTCGCTGTTGCACGGTCGTTCTCCATATGGAACGACCGTGCACTTTATGCAATTATTAGGGATGGGCACCCATACTGCATACGTCATCAGATCGTTGACCAGATTCGAAATGGCACGACCGTTCTTCGTGTGGAACGGTCGTTCAGTTCCGGGTTAGTTGTTGCACGCCGAGTCGCACTGGTCGTTCATCACCGAGACTCTGTTGGTTCATCGGACACGCACGGTCGTTCCTCAGATGGAACGCCCGTT
>JARYGA010042237.1:0-61450 GCA_030545235.1 Helianthus tuberosus | reverse complement strand
GACACAAGTGCACCAACACTCCCATCAAAAAAATCTCGCAGCATATGTTGGACTTTTGGTATCCTAGTTGAGCCACCTACAAGAATCACTTGTTCCACCCATGATTTCCTCATCTTAGCATCACTTAAGCATGTCTCCAAAATCTTAATGCACTTATTGAATGAGCCCATGTTCAGCTCTTCAAATTTAGCTCAAGTAAATTTCATAGAAAAATCAATATGCTCATACAAGCCATCCAATTCAATTGATGTCCAAGTAGTGTATGAGAGAATCCTTTTTGCTTTCTCACAAGCAAATCTCAACCTCCCCAATGCTCGTTGGTTTCCACTCAAGTCCTTATTCCATCTCCTCTTGAATTCCAAAACACAATGATCCACCATGCGGTTATCAAAATCTTCACCGCCCAAATGAGTATCACCAGCAACAGCTTTCACCTCAAACACACCTCCTTCCTCAATAGTCATGAGAGAAGCATCAAAAGTGCCACCACCCAGATCAAAGACAAGCACATTTATCTTGCCAACAATATCAGACTCATTGTCTAGTCCATAAGCATTTGCAGCTGCTGTAGGCTCATTGATCATACGGATCACATTCAATCCAGCAATAGCACCAGCATCCTTGGTAGCTTGCCGTTGTGAATCGTTGAAATATGCAGGAACAGTTATCACAACATTTTTCACAACTTTTCCAAGATACGCCTCGGCTGTTTCTTTCATCTTGCCAAGAATCATTGAAGAAATTTCTTCAGCCAAAAACTGTTGATGCAGATTTTGTGTCCGATGCTTGTCGAATAGATTAGTTATTATTTTACGTTGAATTTGTAATAGTTAGTGAAACGGTCAAACGAACGTGTATTGACCCGCTCGTTTGAAGTGGTCAAACGAGAGGGTTATTTGTTTGACCGTGTGTGTTTGCAAGACAAAGGGTGTGACTATAAATAGAAAACCCTTGCCATTTGCAACACAAGGGGAGTTTAGGAGGTTTTAGACCTCACCGGGAGAGATCACCACTTGGTCTCTCCCCGGATGTGTACTCCTTTGGTATTAGTTCGGTTATCTTGTAATCGGGCCGATTTGTAATGTTATACTACCGGATTAATACAAAGAAGTTGTTTGTTTATATCTAATCTCTCCCGTCTTGAACCGATCTCACAAGAATCACGGTTTCGGTCACGAAACACGGTCCTACAATTGGTATCAGAGCCATGGTGCCCGATTTAGTAAATCTAACCGTTTACTAAGTCACATGTGCTCTAGATCTGTGATTTTTGTGCTTTTTGTTCAAGATGTAAAGTTGGGTGAAAATGAGAAAAACTCAGATCTGGACCCGATTATTCAGATCTGTGCTGAAACGAGTGTTGGGTTTTATGTTTTTCACCTAAATAAACAAGTTATCATCATCAAAAATCGTATACAAAGTGTTTTCGTCAAATCTGCAAAATTGAACAGTGGCTGTGTTCTTGATGTTCTTGGCGGTTGCTTGAAGATTCGAAAGATGATCAGTTCGAAAGATGATCAGTTCCAAACAACTTCGAAAGATGATCAGTTCCAAACAACCAGCATATATCAGTTCGAAAGATGATCAGTCCCAACAACTTCGAAGGATCCAGATCTGATCAGTTCGAAGGATCCAACATATGTTTCGAAAGATGAACAACTTCGAAAGATGATCAGTCCCAACAACTTCGAAGGATCCAGATCTGATCAGTTCGAAGGATCCAACATATGTTTCGAAAGATGATTCTGAAACAGGGGTTAAGATTGTTGCTGATGTTGTTTATGTATCGAAGAAGAAGAAGACAAGATGATAGCAGGTTCACGGTGGAATAGGGTGGCTTTAGTGCTTATGTCGGCTGCTGCAGATTGTTCATCGAAGAAGACATGAAGATGTTTTCTGTTTGTTGGATGAAGATGATGTCTGGTAGTTGTCGGCTAAATAAATGTTCCTGCTGATTATTCGATTGAAGAAGAAGAGGTTGTCGGCTGGGTTTAGATGAAGTTTACGCAGAGAAGAAGAGGAAGATGATGTCGGGTTGTGACTGGATATCGAACAAGAAAGAAAATAGAGGGTTGTGTTTGGTGGCTGAAAAGTAAAGGATAGGGTTTGACCAAATGGATTGTGGGTTTAGGTTTGAAATTAGTGAACCTGACGTGAATAAATGGATGTGCAGAATTATTGTGAACATGGATATTTTTTTTTGGGCTTGAATATTTCCTTCTAGATTAGATGGTTTATTTGGGCCAGCTATCAACAAATCACATGGGCTAAGTGTTACTAGTTTGGCAATTTTTTTTTGGGAACACAATCCAAATGATTAAATTGTAGCAGATGGTTTATTGGATTGTAATGTACTTATATCGGAAATTTATTTGGGGTCGGGTGTTCTCAAAGTTTAGTTGAACCGGGCTTCCAAATTTCAACATCGTAATTCGTATGGTTTGGGAGCGCGCGCGGGATGATGCAGCATGATGAAAACAAGAGATGATGAAAACTTGATGGTTTGAAAAATGTGGGGTAGTCACGGTTACCGATGCAAATGTCAAAAATGGTGACGCGACTATTATGGGCCAAAAACAAAACGGTATGTTCACTTCCGCACGTCAATGTTTATGATTGTTATCGGTTATTCGAAAATGTTCGAAAGCATTTTGTTATTTGTCATATTCTCGCATTTGAAGACGAACGTATGAACCTAGAACGTCAATACCGGTCCTAACGAGTTCACAAAGTCTTTGGAGGGATACAAGTCGGATCCTACGGGGTACTAGGCGATATTTCCTTATCAACTAGAATATGCAACGAAGAAATTTGTTTTTGTTTATTGTCATATTCTCGCATTTGGTAACGAATGAATGAACCTAGAATGTCAATACCGGTCCTAACGAGTTCACAAAGTCTTTGGAGGGATACAAGTCGGATCCAACGGGGTACTAGGGGACGTTCTTATTCAACTAGCATATGCAAAGAAGAAATTCGTTTTCGTGATTTTTCGAAAAACCAAGAACATTCAACGAAGATTGACGACAGTTCCGCTCAGTGGAGGGAATTGGTGAACATTTGACGACAGTTTCTTTGAAGTGGAGAGAATCTGTTAAGGTTTAGAAATCTTACCAAAGAAATAGGGGGAATAAAAATTTCGTATGTTGAATTTCTTCGGTAAATTTCTAAACGCAATCACAGGTGGTAGAGTTTGTGATTTTCTGGTGATACCAACGGTTCGGCGTGGAATGTTTTGCACATACACATATTTGAGGATTTTAATTAATTCTCCAGCCAGCGTGAAGGGTTTTGCACGGAAAAATACAGGTTTCTAAAGTCTACAGTAGTTACAAAAGCGCTGTTCACTGAAGACCTGGGGAATCTTTATGAAAGCTGATAGTTCAAGACTGAAGACCTGCAGGATTCGGTTTTGGGTTTGATGTTTCTTTGGGATTTTACAGGGATCTGGGGGTAACTCAATTCGTTGAGTTTGCAAACGATGTACTTGGTCAAGCTGACTTCCTGAGTACTGATGCTGAAGATCCGTAGTGCATTACGTGGTCAACTTCACAAAGGCGAGACAATGAGATCTGGATGTAGTTCAACTAAGCATGCTGGTTGAGCTTGCAAGGGATACACTTGGTCTAGCTGACTTTCCTGAGTGTTGATGCTGAAGATTAAAGTGCATTACTTGGTCGATTCCACAAAGACGGTTTACAGAAGACAGTTCACCAGAAATCTCTATCAATGTAGTATGCTTGTATGAAACAGAGTTCTTATGACAAGATCAAGACTTGATGCAGTTCTTAAAGATTGGAACCCTTATCAAATGCCGTTTGGAGTATTGGAAGATCAGCGGAAGATCGGTCAATTGAGGAAATTGCACAACACCCAACACGGATACGCGTACTTTAAGGGGGAAATATTTTACAAGGAGCGTCAAGATACTACTTACCTGGATCATCGGTCAAGGGGGAATTTGTTAACACAGAGAAGATGAATACTTGACTGAAGATCGATTGCAGTTGCATTTTCAGCATTCGACAGCAACGGACAAGGGGGAATTTGTTGATGCAGATTTTGTGTCCGATGCTTGTCGAATAGATTAGTTATTATTTTACGCTGAATTTGTAATAGTTAGTGAAACGGTCAAACGAACGTGTATTGACCCGCTCGTTTGAAGTGGTCAAACGAGAGGGTTATTTGTTTGACCGTGTGTGTTTGCAAGACAAAGGGTGTGACTATAAATAGAAAACCCTTGCCATTTGCAACACAAGGGGAGTTTAGGAGGTTTGAGACCTCACCGGGAGAGATCACCACTTGGTCTCTCCCCGGATGTGTACTCCTTTGGTATTAGTTCGGTTATCTTGTAATCGGGCCGATTTGTAATGTTATACTACCGGATTAATACAAAGAAGTTGTTTGTTTATATCTAATCTCTCCCGTCTTGAACCGATCTCACAAGAATCACGGTTTCGGTCACGAAACACGGTCCTACAAAAACGCCTTCCATTGACCTTTGAAACTGACGACAATCTTTGGTGTGTCGGAAGGCCCTTGTATGACCTTAAAAGGCCACAACTTGATGTCTTCCTGCACTTTGAAATCACTGAATCTTCTTCCAATCAACCTCTTAGAATCTGGAAATCAATAGTCATATGCCAAAAGCAAAGTAAAAAACAAACGTCAAATACTAATGTCATCATAGTTAGCAGCGTAAGTGATACTAACAACTCATATATAATAACGTAAACCCTAAACCTAAAACCCTATACATGAGCCTATATTGTGTCTTTTGTTTAGTCAATGATTCAAAGTCTTCAAAAACTTTATTAACTACAATTTTCTAAATCTTCAGGTCGATTTCTTACAAATGTTCTACCGATTTTACGTATTATGCTAATAATCAAAGTAAAATAATCAGCATTCAGTAGAAAGAACGAGAATAAAAGCTCATAAACTGACCAAATATTGTGTTAGTAGGGTTCATCGGCGCTTGATTTTTGGCGCCATCACCGATCAGACGCTCTGATTCAACAAAAGCAACGGAAGAAGGTGTGGTTCGGTTGCCTTGATCGTTAGGTATGATCTCGACCCGATTATGCTTCCAAACGGCCACACATGAGTACGTTGTTCCCAGATCAATTCCGATCGCCGGCGCGTCGTCTCCACTTCCGGCCATAATACTCAAAAGTTCAATGTGAGGTCAAATGAAAAACTGTGAAAGTGTGATTCGCTTTTGACGGTGACTTCTGCTGACTATGGTTTTTTTCTTTTTCTTGTTAAATATATAGGGTTTACATAAAAGACATGGCAATGGGCCGGGCTTGGGCCGGGTATTGGTAATCCCAGGCCCGTACCCGATTGTAGTTTTTTTGTCCCATACCCGGCCCGTTACCCGTCGGGTATTTGTCGGGTAATTACCCGTCGGGTATCGGGCATACCCGCGGGTATCGGGTATACCTGTTAATTTCATAAAAATAACAATTTGTACCAATGTGCAATTTTTACTTTGATGTTTGTATAATTACTATTTTAATGACTATAACAAATGAAAATATGATTAATAACTTACATATCAAATTCAGACCAAATATACCAAACTAAATCAAAACGATTACTTAATTTAGTAATTGTATCAGGACCACCTAATTACATAAACCTTCACATAATAAAGGGTGATAGCTTCCATATCCAATATATGTGCTCAAAATAAGTCATTTGTTCACTAAGCACTTGCCAAATACATATCTACATATGATTGACTATACAGAAGGTAATAAGTACATGTACTAAGTTTATATATATGAAATTATATAATATGATACTTTCGGGTATTATTCGGGTAAATGGGCCGGGTATCGGGCGAGTATCATTAAATCCCGTACCCGATTTTTTCTTTCTTTTTTAAGCCTGTGCCCGGCCTATACCCATTGGGCTTCGGGTATACCCGGCCCGTATGTTTCAGGTTTCGGGTATATCCGTCGGGCTTGGGCTCTTTTGCCATCCCTACATAATTTATAGTTGAGTATATAGTTACTTAAATTGGGAAAAAAAGAAGTTTGATAAAAATTGGTTATATTATATGAAATCGATGAGAGCTTATCAATTTGATGTCTACTTATTCTTCTAGCCTTTAGGGTTTATAAGGTCGGTTTTCGTTATAAACCACAAACCAAACCGTTTATTATGGTTTGAGAATATATAATCTGACCAACCGAAAGTTAAGTAACAAAACCGTCCGTGAAACCGTGGTTTCATGGTTTGGAACCAAACTATGAACACCCTTTTCTCGACACCAGAGCCGTTCTTACGTTTTCGAAGACCATAAGCGAACTATGAAGTGGGGGCCCTAATTTCGCTGATAAACTCTACTCCAATCCCGACGCCATGGGTGATTACCCTTACTTTTTCGTCTAGTGATAGCCTATAGCCTAGAAATTGAAAGCTGGTTGCGATGGGAAGTGAGAACGATGATTGCGGCTGTATTTAGGGGCTTTAGGCTGCTAAATATTAATGATAGGTCCATGGTTGTCATATTGTAATAGTTGGAAATCAAGGCGAAATTAGTTTTGAAACTTGGCCTTTTATGTTAAATAATATTTATTTGGGGTGCCTTCAATGAAAAACCAGTTTAATTTTAAAATAAACGTATTTGTATAGGCCTAATACATATATTATATATAAAAACTTTCTAAAAACTTGGAGGCCCTTATTTTTGGGTGGCCCTAGGCCCGTGCCTAGGTTACCAAGCCTACAGAGCCCGCCCTGCTCGACACTAGGTGCATAGATTTCTTACATGACACCGAAATACCACATGAAGCTAACATGAAATTCGCATGTTTAAGTTTAGTCTGAACGAGTACGAATCAATTTTGAACCAAGCAATACATTTAGCTATGTTGGTCGTGTTCTGGTCAGCTTGATGGATTCATGGGTTGACCCATATAACCTGTTTATTTTTTAAAACCACGCATTATTTCGTGATGAGATATTTAATGCCATATCAAAAAAGAGAAATTAAAATCAACTTTTTATATACACTTTTGTACTTTTGTTATAAATTTATGATTTTAGAGTAATTAAATGCAAAATAAAAATTAATGGAAATCGAGTTAAACATATTGTGCTCGTGTTAACACGTGAATACTGATGAAATGTTCTGGTTCAAGAGTCTGATGCGATTTTCAAGTTTGTCTCAAAATTTTAACTTCTGTCAGATTTTGGGCCCGCAAATCATGAACAAGATCCTTTTAGCACTCATACTTAACAACTTTGTGCATAACTCAAGTTCTACATCATAAAGTGGCAAAGCTTGACTCGAATGACCGGGAGGGGGGTCAAAAACGTATATACCCAAAAATTTCTATACGAAAACTACATATATAACGCTACTATGGGAAAAGTTCAGGGGGTAGGGCGCACCCTCCCGCCCCCTTCTATACTTTGCCCCTGACATCATTTAGGTGTATCACATTTTTACATCCAAACTCACCGGAGGCAGAGAAGTAACTCACATTGTAATAACCCAAATTTTGAATCTTAAATAAAACAAAAGAATACGTCTACTATAATAGTTGTGAGTTATTACCTGAGCATCCACTATAGGAACTTAAAGAGTTTTTAGCCTTTCTATTGTCGGATGCCATACTAATTAATTTCCTCTCCATAATAAGCGTTCAAAAACATTGCTAAATCATCACTATCTCTTACGTTCATTTTTTATAACCAAATTATTTGTTTTTATTATTAACCCACTATTACTTTGCAAGATTCTTTTCACTCTACTTTTTACTATTCAATTTTTCACTACTTTATATTGCTTTAGTACAAACTGATAAAGCTAAACAATCCAAGTTTTGGTTGACCTCTTCTCATTTCATTTTCTCTATCAATACATTTGCATTCATTTTGATGAAATGAATAAAAACATTTTAATTTTTTATATTATTTAATAAAAGAATACTTTGATATTTGTATGCTAAAAACCTATTCGTTATATTTTAAGTAAACGAATAACCATGTAACTCTTATTTGATTTTAAATTTACAATAATGTTTTGGTATAATTTTGTGAGTTAAGTTAACACGATGTAACATGCATGTGTAGTTTAACATTTTTACGTCTTTTTTCACAATTTAACAGCCCTGTCGCAAAGCTTGGGGGTCCTAAGTCAACGCTTTTATGTTTATTTTTTGCTCGGTTTTACACACATGTGGATGATTCAACATTTTCATGTTTACTTTTTGCTCAACTTAAGCTTAACTGTCTGACACAACACGCGGGTCCTACATGCTAGTTTATAATTAAAGAACAAACACAACTTATTTACAAAAATCGAAAAAGTAGAAAAATCATAAAGAACAAACAAAACTTATTTAACAGGAAAAACTAAAATAACAACCATGTAAAAAAAAACCATGGCCCACACCTCCCCGTTCGATGCCTCTACAAAAATGCCATTCTTACGAAAATGTCAACGGGATAAGTAGGCTTCAACGAGGCAGTCATTGTACATGCTCATCTTGATTGTCTGTAGGGATGGATGGAGACGGGCGGTGTTACAAGCTTTATCGAGCTTAGCATGGACAAGTCTCACAAGAAGCAAGAAATTCGCGATTAAAATAAGATATGTTACTGTGACTTGTATTTGGTAATTGGTAAGATTGACTTTCTTTAAAGATATAAGTTGAAAAAAAGGAAAAGTAAATAAATTTTGGTTTTTAATGAAACTTTAAATTTAAGATTTTAATTCATAACTAAATCAACATAACACTCCTTTCGGTTTCTGTTTACAGCGCATCATGCTTATTGATTTTTTTAACTTGGAACTTATGTTACAAGCTTTGAAATTCACAACGAATTATGAAACATAGCTAATCAACTTCTCAAAGTGAAGGAGATATCTCCGAACTCGATACATATGTACACTATACATAACGACTGATATCGTCAGCCCGATATATATGTACACTATTATCTTGTTTCCTATTTTATCCCCTAGGCATCTTGTATCTATACTTGGTTTTTGTAAATTGTAACCTCATAATCAATCAATATATACGGAAGAATTAAGCCTTGCACATTTGATTTTCTCACCTTAAACATAAAAGTTTCAAAATATAATAAATAATAATACTCGTTTCAGACTAAATTGTTTTTTAATGCATAACCAGTGAGAAAAAAAGCCGTATGACAGGATGGGGGTGTTGAAACATAATAGGTTCAGTTTTGACAACATGTAGACTGGTATTCGCCCCTTGAAAGAAACTCAAGTCAAAACGATGATACAAAAAAAGCATGTTGAAATGGAAAGTTTATGAATTTTATAAAACATCATATTAATGAAAACTTTGAAGCAACTTTAAAGGCTGGTTCGATCATGCTTTCATAACTTGTTTGTTATAACGAAAACTGGGTTTTGAAGGTATTTATATCGAAACATAGAGTTTATGGCTCGGACCATTGTGTGAAGAATAGGTCATGAATCCCACCCACGACACACCATATGATCTAGTTTAGTGGAGTTTATGGCTCGGATCGATGTTGAAACTTATGTGAAGTTATTATCACTTCGTAATTATTAGGAGTTTACAATAGGATGGCAGGTAAACTTATGTGAGCTTATACATACGTTCATACTCATACCTAGAGATGAACACCAAACCGGTTAATGAACCAGTTCTTAAACCCGACCTGAACTGAAACCGCTTTGGAACCGATGTAGTTAGTTATACAAACCATAGGTTTAGGACCGGCCGGTTTCCATTCTCCACGCAAAAAACCGAACCAAACAGGGTTTTGGCCAAAACGGTTTGCAATCAGTAAGAAAAAATGGTCTATTTTTTAAGGGTGGATCTATTTGGACACCCTCTGCGCCTATTTTCACACTTTTTGTGCCCTAGACGCCTCGTATAGGGCTATACGAGGCGTCTAAGCACTGAATTCAAGGGGGTCTCAGAGGGTGTCAGACACAACGTTTAAGGAACCCTATACGAAGGGTACAGCCCTATACGAGGCGTCTAATCTTGGGTTTTTTTTTGGCTGAAATAAGGGGTGTTTTGGTGGGTTTTGGTATGGTTTTTTGGATAGTTTTTGAAGATGTGTTTTTTGGTTGAAAATTTTTTTGGTTTTAAAAAAAGTTTTGTTTTTTTTTGTTTTTTACACTATAAAAAAGTTTTTGTTTTTTAAAAATCAACTATTTTAAAAATCGGCTCTTTAAATATATTATATCGATTAAATATTATAATGTTTTTAACATTTTACTTTTTTAAATATTATTCTTCCGATTAAAATTTTATCTCGTTCGAATATTGTTTCCGTATTTTATTTAGGGGATATTTTGTTTCCGTATTATATTCAAAACATATTTTGTTTCCGTATTATCTCAATTTAAGACAACAATCATTAAGTAACCGAATAACTGAAAACAAACATAAATATGACATATATAAGATAACTTTGTACATCCATAACAAAAATATATAAGATAAGTTTGTACATCCATAATAAAAATAAAAACAACAACAGGTCTATGCATCCAAATCCGAATCTGGATCTGGCTGCTGCGGCTGTTGCTGCTGATGTGGTGCTCGAGTCGGTGGAAGCGGTATCGGGGGTAATCCCTCTCTCTCTCGTCTATCCTGCTCGGCCCGTACCAGCCAACCTACCAAATCGTTGAGCCTGTCAAGCTCGGCTCGTACATCCGGATGTACGCAGCTCCTGGGGCATGACCTGGAATAACGTGACGTGGAAACTGAGGCGCCCCGAGAGGTGGCGGTGGCTATGGCACTGCTGCACCGTCTACATCCTTCGGAGGGTCCTCCACGGGCACTGCATCAGCAGGATCTGCAGGAGGATAAACGAGCTCGAAATGCTCTGGTAGGGGCTCCTCTGTCCATATGCCCCCCTCGCGGTTTTTAAACCGCGGGCCAACGGGGAACCTCTTGATTACCTTCATCCCCCACAGCGACTGAAAACCCATCCGCGTCGGCATGACTGGCGGCGTCCGTAGATGTGGGTCCTGGTGCAGTACGAGGCCCAATGAACGGGCAATGACGGTGTAACACCCGTCTAATTTTACTTGATTTTAGTAATAGTTTATACCATTTAAAATAAAGTATTGTTTAAGTAACATGACTTTTATAACAAAATTTATAAGTAACATCAAGCTTAGTTATCGAATGACTAAGTTAAAACATTTTAAAAGTTGTTTAAACAAGTGTCTACAACCCATACACAAAAGTACTAAAGGTTTAAAACGTTGCGAAAGCTTCAAAATGTAGTGTTCGGTTCTTCATCATATGCTTGATCGCCATCCGTAAGTTCCCCAACATGACCTAATGTCAAAACCACATCAAAGGTTAGTTTTGACAATATTAAAACATGTATAATTGAAATCTATGGTCAAAATCATTGAAAACAAGTGAAAAATTCGAAATCTGGTCGCTCGCGCCCCGCGAGGGGTTTTACGCGGGCCGCGAGGACCTTCCGCGTGTCGCGGAGTGTTTCGTGTGGCCTTCCGCGTGGCGCGGGGGGTAACATTTTCCAGCAGCTCCAGTTTTGTGAGCTGCATTTGCTGCCAGCTCCGGAAAATCCAGTTTTTAACTTCGTTTGGCCATATCTTTTGACTCGTAAGTCCGTTTTAAGTGATTTTTCTTCCTATATGTCTGTAAATTCATTATCGACATAACTATTATAAATTTGATACCCAAAATTTAATTTACGGACCGAAAGACCATATGTCACTATGTAATTATTCGACCCATTCTAACCTTACACATTTTACAACCATTTAACTAATGAACCTATGGCGCCTTATGCCCAACATCCGGGGCTTATTATCACCCGCATTTCTTACCAACTTCTTGGTTTAATGCCTTTGTGATTATTATCGCCATTGTCGACTACTAGAACGTTTAAAACTACAATTTTTTTACACTAATAGATCCGTTGGCTCATCTTGTGGAACCATCCACTTATGATGACTACCAATTAGGTTCGTTTACTATACTAAGTCTATCAAATTCACATTCCAACCATAATCAATATAAATTCTATCAATAACGCATAGTTTATCCATATTTCAATCAATGTAACGGATCAAGTTACATACCTTAGTGTACGCCCTTCAACCGCAAATCGCCACTGGCTTGTCCACTCGACGTTCCGGTATCCTTTCCTATAGAGTTCAATTCAAGACATGTTTAGAACTCTCTTTAAACCTTACATCGCATAATACATCGAAACATCATAATTATGCGTTTAATCTTTAAATTTCTATTTTAAGCCTTCTTTGAGGCATTTTCACAAACACCTTAAGGGCATATTTTTTTCACATGATTATATGACAAGTTTCTAGCTTATCATTTAGCCCTAATTTCACCTCAATCAACATTTTACATGATTGTTAGCTTCTAGATTTCTGAAATCACTTCCAAATTGTCAATTACACAAGATTAACACCCAATATCCTAGTGTTCATCAATTTTCACATAACCCATTAATCACCTACAATAGTAATCATAGTTTCCACTACAATTTTACATGATTTCAGCTTGTGTTTGTTTAGGGTTTGTCCCTAGACACTATAGTAGTTCTTAAATCATCACAACATATACATGCAACCCTAAATTCAGATTTTTCCCAATTTCATGAGAATTTCAAGTTAAGAGTTTTCACTAAATTTTACATACCTTGTAATCCTCTTGCGATGAGGATCACGATTCTAAGCTCGGATTTTCGTTTGGACCAGATTTGCACCTCCAATTTGAGAGTTTTAGTAGAATTCTAGGGTTTTTGAAAGTGGGTGTCGCCCCCTTGTTGTTCTGATCGACCAGACCCCCAAAATGGGGTGTTTGGTTTGTTTTTTATTTGTTTAATAAAATTCAAGTTTCAATTTTAACAACTTAAACCCCTCCACTATGATCAACATGAAATTTGGTTGCTTTTTAACCTACTATAGATTATTTCTAGACTATTAACTAACTAGGTTAAAATTCCTAGTTAATAAATTCTTGTTTATTTATACTTTATAATTCTAATATAAAGTTTTATATTTTTCGGGGTGTTACAAGTCCACCCCCCTTAAAAAGGGTTTCGTCCCAAAAACCGTAGTACGTACCAAATAATGTAGGGTAGAGCCGTCGCATCTCTTCCTCGGTCTCCCACGTGGTGTCCGAGCCTTTTCTATGCTCCCATTTGACTTTGACTTGATCGATTTGTCTATTTCGTAAGTGTTTGACCTTTCGATCTAAAATCTCCAACGGTCTCACAGCGTAATTCAGACTATTATCCACTTCGATATCATCATAATGGATATAGGCTGTTTCGTCCGCTAGGCACTTTCGTAATTGTGACACGTGAAATGTGCCATGAATCCCACTTATTTCCTCCGGTAGCTCAAGGCGGTAAGCTACCTTGCCAACTCTCCTGATAATTTTGAATGGCCCAATAAACCTCGGGCTTAGCTTCCCCCTTTTTCTGAATCTAATAACGCCATTCCATGGGGAAACCTTTAGCATGACCATGTCACCAACTTGGAATTCGATTGGCCTCTTCCTTTTATCAGCATACGCCTTTTGCCTGTCTTGAGCTGCTTTCAAGTATGCCCGAACTTTTTCAATCTTTTCATTCGTGGCTCGTACTATATCTTGGCGGGCGAGTTCACGTGGACCCACTTCACCCCAACATACCGGGGTTCGACACTTCCTACCGTAAAGCATTTCGTACGGTGCCATCTTAATACTAGATTGGTAACTGTTGTTATACGAAAACTAGACTAACGGTAGGTGAACATCCCAACTGCCTCCAAAGTCGATTATACACGCCCATAGCATGTCCCCCAATGTTTGTATCGTTCTTTCACTTTGTCCATCCGTTTGAGGATGGTACGCAGTGCTAATGAACAATTTGGTTCCCATTTGCTTTTGGAAATCTCGCCAGAAATTCGAAGTAAACCGGGTATCCCTATCAGACACAATGGATACTGGCACCCCATGACGTGCTATTATTTCATTAGTGTAAACTTCTGACATCTTTTCTGACGTATAAGTCTCACGGATCGGAATGAAGTGAGCACTTTTCGTCAGTTTATCCACCACTACCCATATGGCATCGAAACCATGATTCGTCTTTGGCAACTTGGTTAATAGATCCATTGTAATATGTTCCCATTTCCAAACCGGAATTTCTAACGGTTGGAGTTTGCCATATGGTTTATGGTGCTCCGCCTTGACTTGTAAACATGTCAGGCATTTTTCCACATATTTCGCCACATCCCTCTTCATTCCGGGCCACCAATAATTTTGTTTCAAATCATTGTACATCTTGGTCGCACCCGGATGAATTGAATAACGGGATTTATGAGCTTCATTAAGTAGAAGCGCCTTCACTCCACAAGTATGTGGGACCCATATTCTTCCGGATCGAATCTTCAACCCGTTATTCCCATCCGACAAATCTTTCAACTGACCGATTATTCTTTCTTTCTTCCAATTCTCTTCTTTCATTGCTTCTAATTGCGCCTCTCGAATACGTTCAAGTATACCCAAGGTCACCACAAGTTGCATCGATCTTACTCGTATTGGGACATAGTCCGCTTTTCTGCTCAAAGCATCCGTCACCACATTAGCCTTTCCAGGGTGATAATGTATTTCACAATCGTAGTCTTTCACCGTTTCCAGTCATCGCCTTTGTCTCATATTTAACTCCTTCTGTTCGAAGAAGTATTTCAAGCTCTTGTGGTCGGTGAATATGGTGCACTTTACCCCATACAAGTAGTGCCTCCATATTTTTAATGCAAATACCACCGCAGCCAACTCGATATCGTGCGTGGGATATTTCTTCTCGTGTATCTTCAATTGTGTCGAGGCATAGACTATTACCTTGCCCCGTTGCATCAACACGCAACCGAGCCCCGATAGTGAAGCATCCGAATAAACCACCATGTCTTCGACTCCTTCCGGCAATGTCAGTACCGGAGCTTAAGTTAACTTTTCTTTTAGCGTTTGAAACGCTTTTTCTTGATCGACACCCCCAATAAACTTTTCTTTCTTTTGGGTTAGCTTTGTCAGCGGTGACGCAATCTTGGAGAAATCTTGAATGAATCTCCTATAGTATCCCGCAAGCCCCAAAAAGCTTCTAATTTCCGAAGGGTTCTTCGGGGGATTCCATTTTGACACAGCCACTATCTTTGACGGATCCACCAAAACTCTGTCGGCACTTATGACGTGGCCAAGAAATTGTACCTCTCGTAACCAAAAGGCACATTTAGAGAATTTTGCATATAACCTCTCTCGTCTAAGTGTCTCTAACACTTCTCGTAAGTGGTGTGCGTGTTCAGCTTCACTTTTCGAATACACCAAGATATCATCGATAAACACGATGACCGACTTATCCAACATTGGTTTGCAAACCCGGTTCATGAGGTCCATGAAAGCCGCGGGTGCGTTTGTTAGCCCAAATGACATCACGAGGAATTCGTAATGTCCGTATCTCGTGCGGAAAGCCGTCTTCGGCACATCTTCTTCTTTGACCTTTAGTTGGTGATACCCTGATCTAAGGTCAATTTTTGAAAACCAGTTCGCACCTTGTAGTTGGTCAAATAAATAATCTATCCTCGGGAGCGGGTATCGGTTCTTTACCGTGAGTTTGTTTAACTCCCGGTAATCGATACACATGCGCATGCTCCCGTCTTTCTTTCTCACGAACAATACCGGTGCACCCCAAGGAGACACACTCGGCCTTATGAATCCCTTGTCAAGCAGGTCTTGGATTTGGGACATCAACTCTTGTAATTCCGATGGTGCAAGTCGGTACGGGGCCTTTGCTACGGGTTTTGCGCCCGGAATCAATTCGATCCCAAACTCTACTTCCCGTTCAGGCGGTATCCCCGGTAAATCCTCCGGAAACACATCTTCATAATCTCGTACCACCGGTACATCTTCAATCTTCCGTGATTCTTTCTCGGGCTCATTCGCGTATATCATAAATGCCTTGCATCCTCGCTTCATAAGTTTGTGAGCTTTCAACATTGAGCACACTATGGGGTTGCCTCCTTTTTCGCCATAAATGGTGATGTTTCTCCCGCTCGGAGATGTTAGTTTTATCTCCTTACGGAAACACACGACTTTTGCATGGTGCTGGGCTAGCCAATCCATCCCAACGACTACTTGAAATTCCCCCATTGACATCGGGATTAGGTCTATCAAGTATTCTTCATCGTCGATGCTTAATTTGCAGCCTCGACAAACATCACAGACTATAAAACTTTTATTGTCCCCAATTTCAACTTCTAAGGGCACAGGTAATTTCGTCAATACAAATGAAGGATGTCGAATAAATCCATGCGAAATGAAGGATTTATTCGCACCCGTATCAAACAATACACGTGCTGGAATTGAGTTAATTGTGAATATACCTGAAACCACATCGGGTTCTGTCTTCGCTTCAGCCGCGGTAAGTTGGAAGGACCTAGCCTTCGCTTTGGGAGCTTCTGTTGGAGACTCTTTTGTGTCTCTCTTTCCCACCAACTCGGGGCATTCAGATTTCTTGTGACCGGGTTGATAACACTTGTAGCAAACAGAAACTTTCCCGGGACATAGTGATGCGGTGTGCCCCGTCTTCCCACATACCGGGCTCGGCTTGTCTTTGAAGCGGCACTCGCCTTTGTGCCCTTTACCACACACTTTGCAACTCGGCGACCCGCCTTTAACATCCACTTTCTTTCCCGATTCAGCAGTTCTAGCTTTCTTTGTAGGGCTTGGATTCACATCCTGTGCCCTTCGTTCACCTCTTTCCACTTGTTTCTTTAACTCGATTTCCCGTTCCCGGGCGGTGTTGATAATCTCCGTGAGGGTTTCGTATTTTTGACGGAGTCATAAATTCCCGGTACTCGGCACTCAGCATGTTGTAATAGTAATATATCTTTTGCTCTTCAGTGGTGACTAACTCATCACAAAATCTCAGCTTATCCATGAAGATGCCCGTGATCTTATCGATTGTTTCACCCTTTTGTCTCAGCTGGATGAATTCTTCTTTGATTCTGTTAATAACCGCTTTGGGACTGTGGTGTTTAAGGAAAGGTACCTTAAACTCGTCCCAAGTCATAAGCCTCGCCGCTTCGGCTCCCATTTCCTTCTTTTTGTTATCCCACCAATCCTTGGCTTGATTTCTCAATTGGCCCGTTCCGTAAGCAACAAAGTCGCCTACATCACAATGGGTCCGTTCAAACACCCCTTCAACATCACTTATCCATCTTTGGCAAATTATCGGGTCAACCTCCCCGTTATAGATTGGCGGTTTACACGCCATGAATTCTTTGTACGAACATCCTTTGCGTTCTCCCGTTTTCTCCTTCATAAGGTTGACAATATCCTCCAACCTTTTAACTCGCTCTTCAACAAACGACAACACCGTGTTTTGGATTTTGTCTATAAACCCGGATAGACTTCCTTCAATTGCCTTTCCTACCTCTTCGGCAATTGTTTCTTTCATTTGTTCGGTGCTTGTTTGCACCGGATTATCATCATTCCCATCAGACATCTTGAAGCTGAAATGTTTACATTTAAACATTAAACATTTCATTTATAATATTGCTTCATTTGTTTCGGTTTAGCCAAGTTCCTAACTTGCTTTAACCGTTCACACTTAATGCACTTTCCGGGTTTGAGTGTGTTAACACACTCTTCCCATGCATCTCAATTTATTTCTCATACTTACATAAGGTATAATCTACTAACATAATAAATTAATTCTTACCGGACGATCAATCAAGCTTGAACCGAACACTTTGTTGACAACCTTAAGCTCTGATTACCAACTTGTAACACCCGTCTAATTTTACTTGATTTTAGTAATAGTTTATACCATTTAAAATAAAGTATTGTTTAAGTAACATGACTTTTATAACAAAATTTATAAGTAACATCAAGCTTAGTCATCGAATGACTAAGTTAAAACATTTTAAAAGTTGTTTAAACAAGTGTCTACAACCCATACGCAAAAGTACTAAAGGTTTAAAACGTTGCGGAAGCTTCAAAATGTAGTGTTCGGTTCTTCATCATATGCTTGATCGCCATCCGTAAGTTCCCCAACATGACCTAATGTCAAAACCACATCAAAGGTTAGTTTTGACAATATTAAAACATGTATAATTGAAATCTATGGTCAAAATCATTGAAAACAAGTGAAAAATTCGAAATCTGGTCGCTCGCGCCCCGCGAGGGGTTTTACGCGGGCCGCGAGGACCTTCCGCGTGTCGCGGAGTGTTTCGTGTGGCCTTCCGCGTGGCGCGGGGGGTCACGTTTTCCAGCAGCTCCAGTTTTGTGAGCTGCATTTGCTGCCAGCTCCGGAAAATCCAGTTTTTAACTTCGTTTGGCCATATCTTTTGACTCGTAAGTCCGTTTTAAGTGATTTTTCTTCCTCTATGTCTGTAAATTCATTACCGACATAACTATTATAAATTTGATACCCAAAATTTAATTTACGGACCGAAAGACCATATGTCACTATGTAATTATTCGACCCATTCTAACCTTACACATTTTACAACCATTTAACTAATGAAACTATGGCGCCTTATGCCCAACATCCGGGGCTTATTATCACCCGCATTTCTTACCAACTTCTTGGTTTAATGCCTTTGTGATTATTATCGCCATTGTCGACTACTAGAACGTTTAAAACTTGTAGGATCGTTTGCTGACCCGAACGAGTCGTTCAGAGGTTGTCTCTTGCGTTTCAGATGCGGAATAATAAGAAATGCAAGTAGATATAGCTTGTTCTTTCTCCTAACTGCTTGTTTTATTGATTTGAAACGTTTTACAGCTCGATCTACACACCGGCAGAGCTTTGGCGTGGAATTTCACATACATGTTATGAGGTCCGTCCTAATAACTCCTATATATAGGCTGTTGGGTCCGCTCATGTGACACATGTCCATATAAGCGGACCAGACATGTCCATATAAGCGGACCAGACTCCCTATGTCCCTATGAGCGAACCTAACTCATAAAACCTATACAGACTCCTGTTTTCTCGTATTTCGTGCCCTATGCTATACAATACGATGTAAGACCTGATCCTAGACACCTAGACGTAATCAACAGATGTAGTGCACCAACAAAACTACAATTTTTTTACACTAATAGATCCGTTGGCTCATCTTGTGGAACCATCCACTTATGATGACTACCAATTAGGTTCGTTTACTATACTAAGTCTATCAAATTCACATTCCAACCATAATCAATATAAATTCTATCAATAACGCATAGTTTATCCATATTTCAATGAATGTAACGGATCAAGTTATATACCTTACTGTACGCCCTTCAACCGCAAATCGCCACCGGCTTGTCCACTCGACGTTCCGGTATCCTTTCCTATAGAGTTCAATTCAAGACATGTTTAGAACTCTCTTTAAACCTTACATCGCATAATACATCCACATGATTATATGACAAGTTTCTAGCTTATCATTTAGCCCTAATTTCACCTCAATCAACATTTTACATGATTGTTAGCTTCTAGATTTCTGAAATCACTTCCAAATTGTCAATTACACAAGATTAACACCCAATATCCTAGTGTTCATCAATTTTCACATAACCCATTAATCACTTACAATGGTGATCATAGTTTCCACTACAATTTTACATGATTTCAGCTTGTGTTTGTTTAGGGTTTGTCCCTAGACACTATAGTAGTTCTTAAATCATCACAACATATACATGCAACCCTAAATTCAGATTTTTCCCAATTTCATGAGAATTTCAAGTTAAGAGTTTTCACTAAATTTTACATACCTTGTAATCCTCTTGCGATGAGGATCACGATTCTAAGCTCGGATTTTCGTTTGGACCAGATTTGCACCTCCAATTTGAGAGTTTTAGTAGAATTCTAGGGTTTTTGAAAGTGGGTGTCGCCCCCTTGTTGTTCTGATCGACCAGACCCCCAAAATGGGGTGTTTGGTTTGTTTTTTTATTTGTTTAATAAAATTCAAGTTTCAATTTTAATAACTTAAACCCCTCCACTATGATCAACATGAAATTTGGTTGCTTTTTAACCTACTATAGATTATTTCTAGACTATTAACTAACTAGGTTAAAATTCCTAGTTAGTAAATTCTTGTTTATTTATACTTTATAATTCTAATATAAAGTTTTATATTTTTCGGGGTGTTACAGACGGTCACGTACGCCCCGCCATACAAAAATCCGCGCTCCTGCCGGTGATGGGCGGAGGCGTAGTACTGGGCTAGACCGTGTGCTAGCGTGCACGGCCTCCTATACAACAAACAATAAAGGAAAAAAAGATCTGTGGTTGTACACCACTCACGGCTGTAGCCGCGCACTGAAATAGAAGTAGCGAGTAAATGGTGCAGATACATGCAGATAGTGTTAGCGAAATACAGAAACAGAGATTAATAAACAATGCACATAATCACAATAATTGCCGTAATAAACGTACGTACCTGTACAGTGGATCCATAATAAACGACACCCTCCCCTTCAGACTATCAGGGATGGGAGGTGTCTCACCACCATATCTACCATATCCACCATATCCTCCGTATCCACTGTATCCACCGTCTCCTCCGTATCCACCATCTCCTCCGTATCCACCGTCTCCTCCGTATCCACCGTCTCCTCCGTATCCACCGTCTCCTCCGTATCTACCGTCTCCTCCGTATCCACCGTTTCCTCCGTATCCACCGTCTCCTCTGTAAGAATATTCATACCCGTATCTATAATCCGGATACCCTTGTTGCGTCGGGTAACTTGGTTGACAAGCATGGTATCAGTCATCTACAGGGGCTGTTTCATCAACAGGGGGATGCTTGTTCAAATCTAGAAACGGTTTGTTTTGTTCTCCTTGTATACTAGACACAACCTCCTCTTGCTCATTAGAATCGGGAATGCCAGACTCCTCCAAAATAAACAACCGTATCATCATTAGTAAATAATAAACTAAAACAACAACTAATTAAAACATTTAAGCTAATAACTGTTACCAGAACGCTTTTGGCCACCCAATTGTCACTAGAATACTGCCCGAAGACATAGTTGCCGTCCCAGTATGATGACATTTCAACACTTCGGGATGATAAGAACACAAATGCCAATTCTTTCGAAGAAGCAGAACGAATGAAATGAAATGTTTGAAATGAAAAAACGGAACAAGAAGAAGCAGAATGAATGAAATGTTTGAATGATCGGGTGGACAAAGAATGCACTGTATCTTGCACTTTATGTGAGACATAGACGCCTCGTATAGCTCTAGACTACCCGTATAGCTTTAAGTCACTTGTCAAACGTATAGTCAAATCAGTCACTAAAGACGCATCGTATAGGCCTATACGAAGCGTCTTAATGCCTCGTATCCATTCCTCGTACAGACCTAGACTCCCCGTCTGATGTGACTGATGTGACATTGTGCTTGGTGCAGAAGCTGGTCGGAAAAGCAACCCTATATGCCTCGTATAGCTCTATACGAGGCGTCTTGAAAGGTGTGGAAATAGGCAATAAGGTGTGTAAATATGTAGACCCTTTTTTAATTAATGTTATTTTATTGATTTTTTAACTTTAAAAAAACTGGTTATTTTTATCCTTAAATAGTTCAATAATTATAAAAAATACTAAAAGTCTTGTTTTATCTAATCATGGCGAACTGAACTGAAATCGAACCAAAATCGATTTGGCCAGGAGCTAACAAAAAAAAATGGTTTGAAACCTCAGTTCCTAAAAATTAACCAGTTTATCTCTACTCATACCTCTATAATAACTATATTATAATAGTAGGCCTTAATTAGTGAGCCTAGCTTGGGCCTAACTCTTTTGAGATTGCGTAATTTGAGCTCGATTTGGCCCAAAAATACATGAAGAGCTTTAACAACAAATAATAAACGCTCAAAAATACATGAAGAGCTTCAACAACAATGGTGAGTATCAAATAGAAAGTTTATTTTGGCTAATAAGTATAGGAAGCAATAGAATTATAACATGTGGCAAAATTTAAAATAAAGAGGAATGGTATTTTAGTCAATCATATCCTTTCTTCTTCCTTCTTCTCCGCAGTAACTTTAAAACCCATCATTTTCAAAACCCACCATTTTCAATCATTTCTTCAATTTCTATCTTAATAATCACTACATTAGAGTGCGATTTTCATCACCAATCAATGATTCAAACACCCGATCAACGTGTTGTTTAGCTTTTTTGAAAAAACCCAGTTTAATTTTATACAATATCTCATTTTTTCATGTGATTTTGAAGCGAATCACTCGATTCGTTCGATTAGATCGCTGATAAGTGTTTCTAACATTCAAATTTTGTCAATCGGTGAAGAAATCTCAAGAAATCGGCTTCGATCTATGTAAGATTTTTTTGAATTGCATTTTTACGATCTGGGTTTTTGAATTGAGTCATTGCGTTTTACGATCTTGGCGGGGGTCCGGGGACAGCGCCCCTGGGAGCAGGGTCCAAGGGGCTGCAGCCCCTGGCGGGGTCCAAGGGGCAGAACCTCTGGTTGGGGTCGACAATTCACAGACAATTTAATTTTTCAGAAATTGCCTCATTTCGAAGACAGTAATTCGAAGACAGTTTTTGATTTGCTACTCTCTGGTTCAGACAATTCACAGACAGTTTTATGTGTCCATTGCGTTTTAGAAATAAGAGAGTTTTATGTGTTTTCTGGCCACTGCGTTTTAGAAGAAAACACATTTTTGAAGTGTTGTTAGTTCATTGCGTTTTAGGTAAACACATTTTTATGTGTTTTCAGTCCATTACGTTTTAGAAAATACACTTTCTTTTGTGTTTTTAGGCCATTGCGTTTTAGATATAAGACATTTTTATGTGTTTTTTTCCTATTGCGTTTTAGATAAACACATTTTTGAAGTGTTTTTAGTCATTGCGTTTTAGGTAAAACACATTTTTTATGCTTTTTCAGTCCATTGCGTTTTAGAAAAAAGAATTTTAAGTGTTTTATAGCCATTGCGTTTTAGAAATAAGACATTTCTTTGTGTTTTTGGTGCATTGCGTTTTAGGTAAAACACATTTTTATGTGTTTTTAGTCCATTGCGTTTTAGAAAGTACATTTTCTTTTGTGTTTTTAGGCTATTGCGTTTTAGAAATAAGACATTTCTTTGTGTTTTCTAGCTATTGCGTTTTACAAATAATACTTTTTTTTGTGTTTTTGGTGAATTGCGTTTTAGAAAATGTCATTTTTAGGTTTTTTTTCCTTTGCGTTTTACGCAACTGGGTTTTTTTCCATTGCGTTTTACACAACTAGGTTTTCGAAAAAAATCGAAAATATAGCAATAGTATACTCGTTTTAAAGATAAAAACGCTCGTTTTTTTGGTGCAATTTTTGTAAAAAAATAATGTCGTTTAAAAAAGATATTAATGTTTAAAAAATGAGAGAGAATTGGAGGAGAGAAAAACTATTGCCTTAGATTGACTAAAATGCCTCTAGATAAACTCACGTGCCTCCTTTTTTTCCTTCAATTTCACTCATTTAATCTTAGCCTTTAATTAATTAAATAGATGGTCAAAATTACTTCCTAGTATTTCTACCCAAATAAACTTCCTATTATATTCTAACAATGTCATTTAACATGTGGTAGCCGCATCACCCGTATATATAACGACGTTAGGTTAATTTAACGGTGGAGTATCTTACAAAAAAAAGGACGAGTTCGGATTATTATCGGTTAATAACTGACTTGGGATTATTATCGGCCAAAGTTACAAAGGTGAGATTATTAATTTCCAATTTGCCTTTAATATATTATTAAAACTAGTCTTAAGCTCCCTGTGTTGTTGGTCGGGGGCGTAAAATTGTGCTAACTGAATGACGACTAAAACTGGGAAAAAACATAAAACATAAACACCAATTTCTTACACCAAGTGACTCACACGATTTAAAACGTAGACAAAGTCTACTAATGATGGGGTCTTCGGTTGTGAAATAGGCTGAGTAAAGTACATATGTACAAATGAAAATTCACTAAACGACAAAGGAGTAAAGTACAAGAGGTGTAATGTATATTGGTGAAAGAAAAAGAAAATATACTGAGTAAAACATGAGTGTAAATGAAAATTACTAAATGACAAAGAGGTAACGTACATAGGTTGGGAATGACAATTCGCTAAATGACAACCGAGTAAAGTTTTGAAAGACGAAATAAACTACAAGACAAAATAGCTAATATTCGTCCAAATGGACTGAGTAAAGTACACAAGTACAAAAGAAAATTCACTAAATGACAAAGGAGTAAAATACAGGAGGTGTAATGTATCACACCCCAACCGATAGTGGAAACATCGGAGTGAGACGAAAACGAGATTGTTCGAGACTTCATAACACTATTTTACGACAATAATTAAATAAAACTGATTTCATATCATTGATACAAATTGTCAAGTTACATCATACGGAATCAAATAGAATTTTCTTTCAAATACAAAACAAGACAAGGTACAATACAACATAATTCAAAATTGATACAACAACATAGTCTAACGAATTATAAGTATGTATCTAAAGCATCCTCGCTAAGCCCATTTTAATATCATCATCATCATCCTGCAAATATGTTTAAAATACATGATTCAATATAAAAGTATTGGCGAGCATACAAGTTTAATATATAAGTATAAAAGATTTAAATGAATCCATATGGCAAACTTAGTTATCAAGATTAACGTATAAACTGCCATGTGAATGTTCAAGTCAATCCTCTGATTACCGCATAAATGAATTTAACATGACCAAAAGACTACGGGCGGTGCGTTACTCCTATAACGTTATACATGTTAAATGGAGGCTCATACGGAGTTAATGACAAGTTTATCACACAAAAGAATCATCTAGAATAACGAGTCAAGTTTAACGTATGTATGCATGTATTGGATTGTTTGTGCATTTGAATAAAGTCTAAGTGTAACTGTGTAGCTTTAATAGTAAACATATTGCACCCAAAGTGTAAATTGGAAAGAGGGTGTTCAAATATACTACCGGTTTTGCTAAGTCTTCTTAGTTACTCCTAGGAGCGTAGTGTGGTTAACGTAGTACAGGAACGCAAAGTTTATTCTACCCTGCGAGCAAAGGGTCGTTGGTATATTACAGGAACGCCAAGTTTACCCTACAGGGGCAAATGAAGGCGTGAGTTGTTGGAGATTGAACGGGGGGTTACGGTTCAGAATTAAAGTACGTAGTATAGTACGAATATATAAGTAAACAGAAAGTATATTCTATCCGAGCAATTGTCACGACACAGAGTTTCTGTGATTTTAAGGGTCCTAGTTTGCCCGACAGAATCAGTAACAAGGAATGCGGAAACAGAATAATGGGAAAACCGAAACACAAACTGTTTGGACGAAAGAACAGTTGTCACGACAGGCCTTTCGCGCGATTGGGACCACCCTTACGCACGAGAGGGACTGTTTGGTGAACCGACTCTCGTTGGAACATTTTAACTATCAATCAGTTATGTTCGTGAGTTCAGTTCAGTTAAGTTAAGTTATTTAGTTATAGTTTAGTATAATATTAGTATAGAATGTTCATAGAATTCATAGAAGTCATGCATGGTGGTAATAACTTCATTACAGTTCACCAAAACACAAATTAGTTAACTTAGTTAACTAACCGGTTGTTCATGAATATGGAAATGAAAATAACAGAATGCACATAATAGCCAAATAACCGAACAAGGACAACATACATATGTGTGTGTGTGAGAGAGAGAATCATCCTGTGTAGCGTCGTAATAATTTTTGCAAGGGGACAAAGTTGGAGGGGTATAGCACCCGAAGGGGCGGTGTTTAGTGGCGCTATACGACATGATGGAGGCGTTTGGCGTTATATAACCTTCCCTAGGGAAGGACTAAGTAATTTAGGGTGGGATATGATAAAAACGATTTCATAAGTAAAACTGGGATATGATATAAACGATTTTATAAGTAAAACGATACATATCTTCACACTTCACTTGTTGTTTCAATCAATCTACTAAAACGATTTGATATATAAAATCAATCCACAATTACCAATCCATCTTTGATTACTCAGTTTTGAATGGTTATCTTTTTCTAAACTCGGCTTTTCCTAAACATCTGTCTACATTTGTATTTTAGTTTTATTCATGTCTCTTTTAAAGGTTAAGCCTTTACATTTTACATAGATTACATATGGGTAGACAACTCGTTATAAAGATGTATTCTATCCGTGAATTAAAATCTGGTATCTTACTTTTGTTATACTATATACAAAATAATAATAATAATAATAATAGTAGGTACACTTGTCTGTTACGTATGTAGTCTATTATTATTATTATTATTATTTTAGATTTAAAACAAAAGCTTGTGCATCCGAGTAATTTTCTGTTACTATTCGCACATGTCACCTAATCCACAAATCAGTTATGTCAACGATTTATTATCAACCATGTTTACAATCGTCACAAATCGTTCCTAAAGATTGGAAACTATTGAAATCACTATCCAAAACCACAAGTTTATAGAAATGACAAACTAGTATCTGAACTTTGATTGGCTACTTGTTGTCTATTAAATTTGACTTTACTCTAAACATCATTGGTTTTAAGTTGCCAAAACGTCACCTTTCATCATATGTATAATAATTTTTTCGAAGAGATCTGCGGTTACCCAAGCGTATCCGTAATCACCCCACTCCAACCCCAAGGAGTTCTTGATCTCTATGCTATAATCCAAAAGCCCAGGATTATCAGCCTTTGTATACAATCCTGTTATTAACACCACATGGTTAGGTAATATAGCTCCAGGGCCATTGATCTCTATATTCGTGAAGAAGTCATGAATGATGTTGTATTCACCCCAACGATATGGATTATCCATAGTTGTTTTTGAAGCTATTGCATTTTCTCTCAAAGAGCCCATTGGGCGGCAAAATCCAATCATTGGATGGTGATGTCCTTTTGAACAGAATTTTTTTCTTAATTCATATATAATATTGTAAAGTCCGTTAGCTTCGTGTAAACATTCAACCTTATATCTTTTATGGTGTTGGTATACGACAATTGGGACCTCCTCATATAAAGGTTCGTCATCATTACGTTCATAAAGCCTTTCTCCCATTTTATGATTAAAGAGTTCAGTTGCATAGTACTAATGCCGTTTGGGGCCATTTTACTTAATAAACCCCTTGGGGTTAGTTGTAGGTTGCGATTGGCGGGATCTAAAAGATGTAGCATCGTCAACATGTGTGTACCGCAAACGGCCATACATGAGTTTTTTTTTTTTTTTTTTTGTGTCCATACTTTGGGATATAAATTCCTAAATGTATAATGATAGCCTTTTTCATGTGCACGCAGTCTGAAAAAAGGGAAAGATAAATAGTTATATATATGTATATAGGATTAGATTCAAGAGTGAACATTAGTGTAGCTAGCGAACTGAGTGAACTAATCCTGGCCATACACGTGTATAGATCAATGGCCAGGATTTGTTCACTCAGTTCGCAAATACACTACTGTTCACTCTAGAACCCCACCCTATATATATATATACAAAAGATCAATAAGTTTGTGTCATAACCCAGAAACAAAGAATAACACACACTTTGGTCTCGAGTATCGGTCTATCTATATCCATGAGGTCCTCCTTTCTTGCTTTTCTTGTTTGCCATCCCAGTGAACCGATGTGGCTCTAATACCACTTGTCACAGAGTTATTCTTGAACTCTCGTGCGGCACTTAGAATACTTCTAAGTTCTGCCTTTTGGATGGATTTGGTTATGTATAGCAGCGGAAGTCTTTGTTTGTGAGGATCACAAGTATGATTTTGTAGTGCAATACTACACCAAATATGGTTATGTATTACTTGAACAAAGTTACAAGTACAACGTGTTTACAAGAAGTTGGGTTATAAATGCGTTATGAGGGGTTATGTGGGGTGATCTCAAAATGAGACCTTCATCACCTATTTATACTAGTTCATACTAGTTCTAGAGAATTCCATACAAATATCTAGGATATTTATGAGCTGAGTTCTAGAGAGTTCCTTCAAAATATCCATGACTTCTAAGTGTTTTCATGGTCATTCTAGAGTGTTCTTGGCTGATCTAGAGTCTTCCGATGGTACCAAGATATTCCGGCAACTTGTAGGCTGTTCCGGAAACTTCCGGATAGCTCTAGACGCATCTTTAGTGTTCCGGAACCTTCCAGAACTCGCGAAGAAAGTTGTGTATTTAGTCGGATCGTGACATTTTGCTTAATTCGGTTGCTTCTCCTGCTCTCATTCGGGCCAACTTTGAAAATTCATATAGTATTATGAAACATAACTAATCAACTTCTCAACGTGTCACAATGGTGTAGACTTCCATCACTTTATCTTTTGGAATTAAAGGATTTGATGACCTTGCAAGATCATCTTAGCAGGTCTGCCAAATGGAGAAAAGTGGTCAAATCAGTTGTTCAAACCACAACTTGGAGCTTATGGAAACAGCGCAACGATGTAGTTTTTAATCCAAAGAATCCGCCTTGGGTCGTTTATAAAGGGGGAGATCAAAACACTTGGGTATCTTTGGACGAAAAACAAGGCAAAAGCTCAAAATCTCACATGGGAGGGATTGATGTGCGTTTAATATATCTTGTATGGGTGTGTAACATATCATAATTTAATTTTTAGATATTTAACTTTTTTAATTTAATTATTTAATATCATTATCATTATCATTATAATTAGTAAAGACATTTATTAGGATAAAGAGCAACGAAAAAAAATTATGAGACTTCAACAAAAGTCGTCATGTGTCCTCTAAAGAGTTTTATTTATTATTAATATAGATATAAATATTTAAACATAATGAATTAAATTAAATAATGCTATAATTAGTGGCGGATCTAGAAAATCCTTATAGGGACAACGCTTCAAAGAAAAGGGGAAATGAAATCGAAAAAACGTAAAAAAAATTCAAAATTTACACTACCGTCGGAGCGTCAAGGAACAACGTAGGTTACCCCTTATTAAGAGGTACATCCGCCACTGGCTATAATAAAAAATATACCTTATTTTTGTGGAAAATGTAGAAACTGGGGGATGTCTCTGAATGATGAAAGGTGAGGATTCAGTTGTTTTGAGATTACTGGTTTTTTTAACGGCCAACGAAATAAATGCTCGGCTATCTGGGATAATCTAATGGAAAAATGCGTTGTTTGCGATCGTAGACAGCGCTGGGTAGCCCAAACCCATCATCTCCAAATCCGTGGAAAACCCGCCGTCCAAAAACCTACTATGGTAAAACCAGGTTGGAATAGGATTTGAACTTGAGACATATGGCCTCAAATCCAAATAGACTTTTCCTCTAATGTCTATTGAGCTATAGCTCATTGGCTTTTGAGATCGATGTTAATTGCTGGTCCTTTTCCTCTTCCCACCATTAAATTCAAAATTAAAAGTGAGGTGAAACCACAAAATTAAGCATGGTTGGCTTTTATGGTGACTTCTATTTGACTATAAAAGAATATATATTGCTAGGATTGAATTAATTAAAGATATAAACTTAAAAAAAGGCTTTGAATAAACTTTACTTTTTAATGCTACGTTAAAATTTAAGTTTTTTCATTAGTATCGAGTTGAACACAATATATATAACATTCCACTCGGTTTCTGTTTCAATGCATCATCCCTACATTACTTTAAGTAATTATCATACAATGTAATGTTTTTGTGTGCTCAAACTAATTCATGCAAGATAATATATTAACACATTTCATCACGCCTAGTTCTAATGTGTCACATACATGCTAAGCAAATATGAAGGAGTTTAACATTAAATTTTAAACAATTTAATAACTTATTTGGATTCCAACAATGAGCAACAATTGACATCTATTACAGATTCAGTGGAACAAAAAGATAAATACTAGCTGGGATTCCAATGTTCAAAAACCATAATCTTAGACATAAAACAGAGGCTTGCAAACAAATTCAAGGTGTACCTTCTTAAGGTGAAGCTCAGCGTAAGGTGCAGCTTGGTTGTCCTCAAGCCACTTGGTTGTTTCATCTGTAGCTTTCTTCATTACCTGCAAGATCTCATGGTGCACACTCTTCTTCATGTTGTGCTCTTTGATCTTATTCTTCATGGTGTAAATACAATCCTCTAATGCATTGTACGCTTTCGCTTTTTTCTTGAACTCTTGGTCCTCAAATTTGTACTTCTCCGCATCACTTATCATCTTCTCAATCTTTTTTTTGGAGAGTCTTCCATTTTCATTGGAAATTACAAGTTTCTTCATCTTACCGGTGGATATTATCGATGCGGTGACTGTGAGGATGCCGTTGGCATCTATTTCAAAACATTCCATAACTTTAGCGACTCCTTTGGGGGCACGTGGTATTCCAGAAATGCTGAATTTGCCCAACAAATGATTATCTGTAGATCTGGATCTTTCACCTTGATACACCTCGATAGCAATGACAGACTGGTTATCATGAGTTGTATAGTAATTTTTGGAATTACTAGTAGGTATTGAAGTGTTCCTTGGGATCACAACGCTTAATAGTTTGCCTCTTACTGCTACACCAAGTGATAAAGGAGTGACATCACGTAGCACCACATCTTGAACACTCTTATCACTGATACCACTTACCTTTGCAGCCATAACGGCTGCACCATATGCAACAGCCTCATCAGGGTTCACGCTCTTGCATAACTCTTTGTCATCAAAAAAATCCCGCAGCATATGCTGGACCTTTGGAATCCTAGTTGAGCCACCAACAAGAATCACTTGTTCTACACATGATTTCTTCATCTTAGCATCACTTAAACACGTCTCCAAAGTCTCAATGCACTTATTAAACAAACCCATGTTCAGCTCCTCAAACTTAGCACGAGTAAATTTCATAGAAAAATCAATTCCCTCATGCAAGCTATCCAAATCAATTGATGTCTGAGTTGTACATGAGAGCATCCGTTTTGCTTTCTCACAAGCAAATCTCAACCTCCCCAATGCTCTTTGGTTCCCGGTCAAGTCCTTGTTCCATCTCCTCTTAAATTCCTCAACACAGTGATCTACCATTCGGTTATCAAAATCCTCACCTCCCAAATGAGTGTCACCTGCAACAGCTTTCACCTCAAAAATACCCCCTTCCTCAATAGTCATTATAGAAACATCAAAAGTGCCACCACCCAGATCAAAGACAAGCACGTTTATCTTGCCAACAATATCAGACGTATTGTCTAGTCCATACGCAATCGCAGCAGCTGTAGGCTCATTGATCATACGAATGACATTTAATCCAGCAATAGTACCAGCATCCATGGTAGCTCGACGCTGTGAATCGTTGAAATAAGCAGGGACGGTTATCACAGCATTCTTCACAACTTTTCCAAGATACGCCTCAGCGGTTTCCTTCATCTTGGCAAGAATCATTGAAGAAATTTCTTCAGCCAAAAACTCCTTCTTTTGACCTTTGTAAGTGACCACGATCTTTGTTGTGTCAGCAAGCCCTTGTATGACCTTAAAAGGCCACAACTTCATGTCTTCCTGCACTTTGGAATCACTAAATCTCCTTCCAATCAGCCTCTTAGCATCTGGTAACCCAAGATTAAGAAAGTCAAAGTTAAAGCAAACCATATCACCATTTAGTTTGGTGGGTGAGAGAGGCCAATTGTTTTATAAATGCCACATCTGCAACCGATGTAGGACAAGTCCCACACCTTGCAATTGTTTCCGTCCGTAACAAAACTGATGGATTCTCCATTCTTTGTGTTTTAGAGATGGATAGTAATATAAAGTGCGGGATATGAATTCTATAACCATTGCTATCCAGGTGTGGTGTCCAAACCAATACACAACAAATGAATGATTTCTTACTGATTTTATATCCTTCTAACTATTACCAAAATTAAAACAAGCAGCATTCAGTAGAAAATAAAGAATAAAAACTCGTAGACTGACCAAATATGGTGTTACCAGAGTTCATAGGTGCTTGATTCTTGGCGCCATCACCGATCAGACGCTCTGCATCAACGAAAGCAACGGCAGAAGGTGTGGTTCGGTTGCCTTGATCGTTAGGAATGATCTCGATCCGCTTATTCTTCCAAACTGCTACACACGAGTACGTTGTTCCCAGATCAATTCCGATAGCAGGCGAGTCGCTTCCTTTTCCAGCCATAATACTCAAAGTTCAAAGTGACTTCTAACTGCTAATAATGAAGCTAAGCGAACAGAAAGGGTTTTTCAAACGTTTATATCATAAGTCATCCTGAAGGGTTTTTCAAACGTTTATATCATAAGTCATATCTAGTCATATCTATTCAAATTGTTAAGGTAGGTTAGGTTGGATTAGAATATAGTATAGATGAAGATGAAGATAAGGAGATATGAATGCGTTCAAATTTTTAAAGAACAAACGCAGATAAGAAACTTCATTTGTTAACTGTTGGTTTGTGTTCTTTCATTTATCTACTAAAGTTAAACGAGTATTGTTTGGGTAAAATTAACCTTTTAATCTATACATATAATAAAAGAAACCAATTGATGGACACGTGTCGATACGAGGGACATTTATTTTTTAGTTTTCTTGCTATATATTTATGTTATTTTTATCTTCAAAATTACAAGTTTTAAAATAATTTATCAAGTTATCCCATATTTTAAGTCACGTTTATCTATAACTATAACTATATCTCTATATTTATATTTATCTTCTAATATAATCTTTATACTTATCTTTAGTTTATTTTTTTGCGAGTAAATTGCACAAAACGTCCTTTATGTTTCCTCAAACTTGCAGGTTCCAGTCTTAATGTTTAAAACTTGCTAAAAAGATCCTTTAAGTTTATTTTTGTTGCTGATTTAATCCTTTATGACTAACCAAGTTAATTATCTCAGTTTATTTCCCTCACATGCCTAACATGTGAGGATCCCACTATCGTTTGATGACCGACATCAACTGACTCGCAAAATGGAATGGGGATGTGGTGCAAATGCAAAGCTGCCTGAAACCCAAGCAAAATTGCATCTGTTTTCACCGGAAATGTAGTCCAAACACAATTGGATCTCTTAAATTTATGGGGTCATTCACATGGAGCAATCCCCTTTTTCATTTCGAGCTATCAACATCCACTCGGAGGAGAGATCCAGCCCGCGTTTCGCTGACTAAATGCCAAACAAGCCATATTTGCAGGTTGATAGCCTCATGTTAGTTCTGTATGTGAATTCAAATTGAAAAGTGCATATCATTTTTTGTAATTGTTTTCCTCTTTAGTTTTGATTACTTGATTGAGATTACATGTATTAAGTAGGGAAGAATAAAAACTAGTAATTAGGTACAAAGCAATGGGTCATGAATGGAGAAAGAAGAAATAAGTGGATTTAATGGACTTTTGTAATACACAAGTTTATAACCTAATAATAGAAAAATAAAAAAACAAAGTAAAATGTTCTAATATGTAAATAGTATATCAAAGTTCTTTTTACAAAAAAAAAAACGTATTTTGATGACTGTGTGTTAACTAATTAAATTATATTTATTCAAGCCGTGTAGTACACGTGCCTATTCAACTCATGTTATACACGGGTAATTAAAGATGTAACTTTTTTATTATATAAAAATATATTTAATCAACCCGTGTAATACACGGGGTTCTAACCTAGTTAAAAATAATTGTGATACACGCTTGTATTTTTGGTTTTTAATTACTTTGGAATGGAATAATAACAAACCAAAAAAACTAAAATGAAATTGGGTTAAAATGAACATCTACGTCTTCGTGTCAACTTGCGTAAACTTATGTCGTTTTTGAGTTTATGCGTCGAACCACTATTGAAACCCGCATACCATGAAAACGGCCGCTTCAGCGCCCTTGCTCAATAGATTTGTGCAATAAATTTCAAAACCTAAAGTAATAAATTTCAAAATAAAATTAAGTGAATGATTTGAAGAACAATTAACTAATAGAGTAAAATGCACGGATAGTCCCTGTGTTTTTGTAAAATAACACCTATAGTCCCCAACTTTTGGAAACTACACTGGTGCTCCCTGTGGTTTGACAGTTTGTTACTCGGATAGTCCCTGGAGTGGATGTCCGTTAGTTTTCTCCGTTAAATCAATGTAAAATGACAAGAATGCCCTTACTTATTAAAACAAAGTTTAAAACATATTAATAAATAATTGTTGGACCCACCAAAACATTCCTTCAAGCTCACCCTTTCTTCTCCATCATAACCACTGCCATCACCAAGCCCCCCCCCCCCCCCCACACACACAGCCACCACCGTACATTACACAACAACTCCTCATCGGTGCTTAAACAACAACCACCTCGTCAGAGCTCAAACAACAACCGACCACCATATACAATAGCTTATTGAACCTACAACCACCATCATTCTTGCTATTTCACACCGGAAAAAAAAACCATAATCCTCTCAGCAGCATCTCTGTTTCCTGTATGTCGCGACAGAGGTTAGACGACGAGG
Source organism: Helianthus tuberosus (assembly GCA_030545235.1). Lineage (NCBI taxonomy): Eukaryota > Viridiplantae > Streptophyta > Magnoliopsida > Asterales > Asteraceae > Helianthus > Helianthus tuberosus. Next base: position 26,995 of record JARYGA010042237.1, on the reverse strand, counting down.
TTAAGGGATTTAGTTGCGTGTACGTCACGGCAGAGGTGTTCCGTTTGCCGGCTGAAGTGGGTGGGTTGACTGGTGGTGTCGAGTGGCTAGTTGCAGGCGGAGGTCGGTTTGATTTTCGAAAGGAGGAGGTGGGAGTCGGAGTAGAGGGTGGTTGCAGTAGGTTTAGTTGCAGACAATGTTGGTGATAGATGATGGAATCGGATTGAAGGTATCAGGAGACTCGGGAGTTAGGGTTTTTCAATTGGGCGTTAAGGATCTTTGATGGTGGAATCAGATTGAAGATATCAGGTGATAGAGTGGAAGGATGTTGATAGTTGTGGGTGATCTTTGGAGATGATAAAGTTGGAATTAGGGTTTGGTCTAACTTACTGAGGAAGATGAAGTGAATGGTGGGTCCCACTTTTAAATTAGTTTTCTTTATTTTATATATTAAGGGCATTCTTGTCATTTTACATAGATTTAACGGAGAAAACTAACGGACATCCACTCCAGGGACTATCCGAGTAACAAACTGTCAAACCACAGGGAGCACCAGTGTAATTTCCAAAAGTTGGGGACTATAGGTGTTATTTTACAAAACCATAGGGACTATTCGTGCATTTTACTCTAACTAATATTAAAAAAGTTACTTATTGCACGGAATAAACCTACGTATTATTTTAATAGAATAAAATATAATATAATTCGTTAACATATACAATCGTCAAGTTATGTATCTAAAAAAACGAAGACTGACGTGACAAACGTGACAGTTATAAATTTATGTAAGATAATTTTTAAATCATTTCTTTCAACTGGATATGAACTTTTATTTTTTAATTCCATCTTTTTTTTATTATTTAAAATATTGTATTTTTACCCACATTAAATATTTATAAAAATCACTCGTAAAAACAAGAAAAAATTATACCGTTGGTCCTTTTGATTTCTGTCAAATTTCAATGTTAGGTACTAATAGTTTTTTGTTGCAAAATTAGGTATTAAGATTCTAATTTCTCACAATATTGAGTACTAAGCCCAAACCTTATCACAATATTGAGTACTAAAGCCAAACCTTGTTAACTTTTTTGTTAAGTTTTACTAAAATGACTAAAATGCCCTTTAATAATTAAAGTTTTTAGTTATTTTGTAAAACTTAGAAATCAGAGGGACTATATGTGTTAAATAACCAAACTTGTTAAATCAAACAAAAAGAAAACCCGCTTTTCACGGGGTCTTCTCCGGTAAAGTCGTCGGATTCCGGCCATATGGGATTCGTAAAATTGTCCGTTTAACTCGTTTTTTTCCGTTAATGTTTATCACTATCATAATCAAAACTAACAACTCGTTTACGTAGCGTATAAACTGCGAATTATTCTTATCTGCTAACCCTTTTAACTCTGAAAATTAATTCCCATCATTCTCTCGATCTGTTATATCTTTAATTCGAGTATAAATAAACGCCTCTTGACCGATGTGACCTCATTCCGACACTATTAACAACCAATTTCGTTGATCGAAGTCGCGTCGGCATACCAAAACTAAAATGATGCAATTCTTGTACATACCATCGCAAATTGGTACGAATATTACAAGCTATTTGTTCGTTATATCATACAGAACCAAAGCCCTAAATTTATTTTAACTTATTAGATCAGAAATTTATTGTAGTTATTTTTATAAATCTTAAGTTGGTTTATTACTTAGATTAATTTGAAAATTTTACTTTACTAGCATATTATTTATAAACTCAAAGTTTATAAATAATAAACTTCTAATCCATTTAATTTTATAAACAAATATAAACTAACAACTCGTTTACGTAGCGTATAAACTGCAAATTATTCTTATCTGCTAACCCTTTTAACTCTGAAAATTAATTCCCATCATTCTCTCGATCTATTATATCTTTAATTCGAGTATAAATAAACGCCTCTTGACCGATGTGACCTCATTCCGACACAATTAACAACCAATTTCGTTGATCGAAGTCGCGTCGGCATACCAAAACTAAAATGATACAATTCTTGTACATACCATCGCAAATTGATACGAATATTACAAGCTATTTGTTCGTTATATCATACAGAACCAAAGCCCTAAATTTATTTTAACTTATTAGATCAGAAATTTATTTTTGTTATTTTTATAAATCTTAAGTTGGTTTATTACTTAGATTAATTTGAAAATTTTACTTTACTAGCATATTATTTATAAACTCAAAGTTTATAAATAATAAACTTCTAATCCATTTAATTTTATAAACAAATATAAATAAAACAGAAGACATTACTTTAAATTATTTTAGTAAAAAAAAAATTTGGTCAACAAATTATTCTTTTTTTATTTCATTCCAATCATCATGGCAAATTACATAATGATAGCAGGTAGACGAGCGACAAACTGCGCCGCCATCCCTTTCTGAATAGAAAACCCTAATCTACTAAAAACAAAGCCTCGCCCCTGAGGGGTCGAAAAGTTGCTGTGGACCACATGCTGAACTCTAGAGAAGAACCGAACTGCCTCCGACGCCAAGGAGCCGAACGTGTCAAACGCCAGGGGGACAAAGGCATGCTGATTATCCTCACAAGCTTTCGTGTGCTTTTCCACCTTCTTTGACTCTACTTTCAGTACCTCTTGCCCCGCCACAAACCCATTTTCCCGAAACCCGGCTAGTGGGGATACACCTGTGAGATCGACACAAGCATGTTTCCCGCCCTCCCAACCAAAAACTAGCACGTCAGTTGGGCGTAGGGTGGATCTCCCCTCCTACCGGTCTGTAAGAAAATTAACCGGTGCCTCTTTCTTTGCCGAGATCCCTGCTCGTCTGAGAATATCCATTAACGCGTCTCGCACAAAGTCATGGCGATACTTAAACCCCGACAACTCTCTACAGTGTAACGCATGCTCCCCGTATTTATCCAGGCATGCTTTACGACAGACTGGGCAAGTTTCATCATTCGGGAACATGGGGATCATCAAACGGTACTTAAGGATTGACCGGTACTCCACCACTGACATACGTTGACCCAAACCTTCAATAGAAATAACAGTTAAGAAATCCTGAGCCTGAGGCCTCTGTAGGCATTCAATGACGGCTTTCTAGCGTGGTGACAAATGAAAATCTTCTCCCAAACTTTGTGCGATTCGACAACAAAGGGCATTCGCCAAAGTTTTCTGTGGCTTTTTGGGGGCGGTGTCCTTGTTAGAGAAACCGTCGAGATCAAAGTCAGGTAGAGATTCATGCAAGCGTTCCAAGGCGCTGGCATAATCCGGATCAGTGTTAGCAACCCCACTGTTACGTAAGATGTGGTCCTGCAACTCCCAAGATTGAGACCTGGAAGCCACAAAGGCATAGGCAGCCACATCCTGGGCCGAGAGAAGGCCCAACCCACCAAGCCTCTTTGGCAAGGTCACGATTCGCCACTGTAGATCACCAAAAAAAGGACCCCCACATACGACAATGTCTTCTATTGCCTCCCGAAGACCTTTATCAAAACATGAAACAGCATCATCCACAAAGGGGGGCTGGCAAGTTCGCAAACCAAATAGCAACTTTGTAAACCCCATACATGATCTAAGCAAGAGGAGTTCGCTTTGAGGATCCCGCAACAAGGGAAGATGTCCCATAATGTCAACAGCACGCGTTGCCCTCTTAGCCGCTAGACCACTAATAAAACTGGCATCACGGCTGACTGCCCCTCCTAGCAGTTTGACACCTTTCTCTGGCCTCCCAATCTCACTGGGGAAAAGCCCTGGCCGGACCTTCACCCCGTTGCATGTCGGCCAAAATACTTCAGTTTTTCTAATTAATTAAAATATAATTAATTAAAACATAGCCCCTCTAGTTACTAAAGGGTATTTTAGTCATTTTAGTAAGACATAATAAAAAAGTTAACAGGGTTTATAACAACCCTCCAAGATATTTTCAACACCCTAATATATATTAAAATATCTCAATATGTCCTAAAATACACCCCATAATCGAAAACGGACCCCCGATACCTTTGTTTTTATAAAAATTAAATAAAATAAGTTTTTATGGTCTCTCGTGGGGCGCGTAGCCTTTGGCTACTGCCTACGCGGGCCGCGACAGCAAGGAGATCAGGTCGCTCCCGGTGCTGCCACGTGGCACGGCGCGTGTGGAGGCTACGAGTCGAATCAGCAACACTAGGGCCTACCCTAGGGAGCCTCGCGGGCCTCGTAAAACTCGAAATCAGGCCCTATAAGTAGAGGGCTTCGGCTTTCATTTTCCGACGCTCACACACACTTTCTCTCTCGAATTTCTTAAGTGTAGAAGCTATTCTCGGGTATAAACCCCCCCCCTAAATAACGAAGTTCTGCTCCGTTGTAAGTATCATAACCCCGGTTACGTATTAGATACGCTGCCCGCTTGATCCAGGGTTCCGTAACGGCTGTCGTGGTTCTGCCCGACGTAGTCGTTGGAATACCGTCTCTGGGAGGGTATTGCTAATGTAAATATTGGGTTATTATACTAAAACGTGTGCATTTGTGTAAATTATAGATAATCACCAACAAACTCTTACAGAAAATCTAAGACAACAATGTGAGTAATCTCCTTTTTGTAAATTGTTTTTACAAAACCTTAAATATTTTACAATGTGATTAAGCAGTGATTGAGTCTTTGTAGTCTTCAATTACTGCCGGTATGTTAGGGTTTTGTATACAAAATGTGAGACACGTTACAATTGGACAAAGAGTTAGCCAATGTGTAATATGACCCACCAGTCAGGATTGACAGTACTGAATGAGTAATTGTGAAGATATAAACATTGTAATTGCTCTCAATACTGTAACAAAATGTGAAAGCCAACTAGAAGCCAGCTGGACAGCACTGAAGGCTTGGAAAAAGTGGCTATAAAAGTTACCTAAATAAAGAAGATGTTTTATTTCAATAAAATGGGGTTTACCCCTATAAATCATTTTGTAATGAAAACTTGGGTTTTATCCCAATTTTTTTAATTATATAAAATGTGGTGTTTTACTCTGATAAAATATTTCCTAACTACGGTCCTGATGTAAATTCCGCTGCCAAATTGATAAACACCGATACCACCGACACTGATGCTCGCGGCCACCCGTTCCCGGGACAGATAGGGGGCGGGGGTTGCGACAGGGTTTGGCCTAGTACTCAACATTACGAGAAGGTTTGGACTTAGTACTCAACATTGTGACCAATTAGAACGTTAATACATGACTTCGCAACAAAAAAACTATTAGTACCCGACATTGAAATTTGACAAAAACCACAAAGACCAACGGTGTAATTTTTCTAAAAACAATTATCATCATTATTTTTCAATTTTTGATATTTTAACCAACATAATTTTTAACTTGATGAAGCTTTTAAGTAAAAAAAAAAAAGATAAGTTTATTACAAAAATAATAAATAATCTTATATTAACAATTGATTAATGATATGATAACCATCTTTAATTACAAAAATACGTATTTATAATCAATTAGTAGAGAGAGGATTACATATTAAATTTAGAGTAAACTGCAATTTTACCCCCTGAGGTTAGGGGTCATTGGCATGTCTACCCCCCTAAGGAAATAATTGCAATTTTACCCCCCACTGTTCACTGTTATGTCGCAACCTTACCCCCTGCAGTCAGTCAACAGTTATTTGACTGTTATAGGCAGGGGTATTTTGGTAATCTTACCCTATATTTATTATTATTATTATTATTATTATTATATTTATTTATTATAAAGTCAAATTATTATCATCTTCTTCAAATAACTCACTGTACTGCATTTCTTTTCCTTCATATTAGGGTTTTCATAAATTGAAATCTCAAATCATCATCACCTCCACAGAAATCTCAAGAACAGCAGCAGCAACAACGCCTGCACATCCCAAATTGATAATATTCTTCCCTAGTGGTGACTGACTGGTGCTGGATTCTGATTATTTTTCCACCCAAATTGATAAATCTCAAGAACAACAGCAGCTGCCACCGATCTCAGCCGCCCTCTACTACCGTCCTCCGCCAGCAACAACCCATCTAACACAAATTCCCATCACAATAATCATATGGGTTTTCCCCAATCTGAAACACCCACAAATCAAGATTCAATTTTTCTTCAAACCCAGTTCAGATTTGAATCATTTGTTGATGGGTTATCAAGAAATGAAGAAAACCCTTATGGGGTTCTTGGGTCTGATGGGTTCCAGCTAGCAATGATGTTCTTACCGCACTTTTACAGGCTTTACCGTCACAAACATGGTCTGGTATCAAAGATGATACCCTGTTGCAGGAGATTAATACGCTTGTTTCTATGGATAACCTTCCCACTTTGCTTCAAGAAGAGGTACAATTTTAACACGGTTACTTATTAATGGGTCGATTTGGGTAAATGGGTTAAATTGGTTTAGTGAAAAAAGTCAACTTGACAGTTTTTGTAATCCTGTTGCAGATTATGCACTTGCGTGGACAGCTGAATGTTCTCAAGAGATGCAAAGACGATGAGGTAGAGAAGGAACTTTCCGCACCTTCATTCTAGCATCTCAAATATCCTCTGTATATCTATTTTTCTTGTAATAATATTAAACATAAACCACTGAGAAAGGCAGAATATGATATGTTAACTTAAAACTCTTAAGCAAAATGCTATATCCATAGTTCCATACGTGTATCTATATCCATTCCCTCTGTGTTTTAGGTCAATCATCAAGAAACAAGACATGTTTTCAGGAGATCAGATCCGGTTAGTAACAAGTCAACTTTGTTCCTACTCGGGGCAAACTTGCATAATCAAGAGGGTCAACAACTGTTGACCCGTTTAGAAACCAAACGCCCAAGATTCAAGGGGTGTATGAGTGGGTCAAGATGTTGGTTTGTATGCCTATTGTGTTGCTTAGGCTTGTGTTGTTTGGGTTGTGTATGTTGATTGGGTATGTTGCTACAAAAACTGCTTTACATGGGTGGAAAAATAAGAATGAGTATTAGTATGTGTAAACTAGTGAATCTGTTATTATTTTGCTGAATAATTCACAATTAATAAACGGCTTGTGTGATCAGTGAAGTTGCACAGTCATTTATTTAGCTCAGATGTTGTGTTTATACTTTATATAATCATATTGTTGAAGTTTTTTTACCTTTTTAATGTATCTTCTTTATTTCTGTGTTTTTCATCCATTTTGTGTTATCAGTGAAATTGCAGGGCCTTCATTTTGTGTTATCAGTGAAGTTGCAGGGCCTTCATTAATGTATCTTCTTTATTTCTATGTTTTTCATCCATGGGTGGAAAAATAACAGTTTCATATACTTTATGTGTAATGAAAGGCGGAAGGGTGAGATTTGGATCTTGAGAGGTTAATGGCGGTGGCAGTGGTGGTACCTGGTTGAGAGTGTTGGAGGGTGGTGGCTGGAGGTGGTTGAGGGTGGTGGCTGGAGGTGGCAGTGGTGGTTATGGTGGTGAACGGCGGTGGCAGTGGTTGCAGGGGGTAATGTTGTGTCTTAACACAAAGTACAGGGGGTAATAACAAAGGACAAATTAGTAATTTACCATTGGGGGTAATTGTGCGACTTAACACGAATGTTGGGGGGTAAAATGGAAGGGTAATATAGTCATTTCAACTTAGAGTTAATAGATCTGTTATTGACTTTGACGCCGGGGGGTAAGGTTGCGACATAACAGTGAACAGTGGGGGGTAAAATTGCAATTATTTCCTTAGGGGGGGTAGACATGCCAATGACCCCTAACCTCAGGGGATAAAATTGCAGTTTACTCTTAAATTTATTTGGTTCATGATATAATAATAGGATTTGTTTTTTACTTGTATTATAAAATGGATTGATTAGATCAACTTACAGACACGAAACACTCACTGCAAACACTTAACACTCGTTCTCAAACAACATCATCTGCTGTAACACATAGTTTGATCTATTAAGCCACACACTTGTAATCATTTTTTTTCATATCAATATTAGTGGAGTTGTGTAGTTTCCAGCTCTCGGGATTTTTTGTGCCGGAGGTCAACTTCACAAAGAAGATCAAGGGCTTTTCCCGTCATAAATCCTATGTGTTCATCACATTCGTATTACTTTCATAACATTTTCAGTGTATAATCAGTTTTCTAAAACCAGGATCCTGACTGTGAATTCAGGATCTTGAACATCAAATTTATTATACTCACTAACACCTCACAATCTATATTTGGTTGTAAATTCATCTTGTCTTTAACCAAAACAGTAGGGTTGGTTTGTTTCTAAAAGATCCAGTTTTTACACATAGACAATTGTATGTGGCGCTTTCCAGAGTTAAAAGCAGTGAATAACAAAACAACAAATTTTGACAAAGAATATCTAGAGAGCTATGAATTACTTTTATACTTTTAGTTCTATAAGCATTAACCTAATTACAAATTTGTTTTTTATTCAGTTTTTTATGTACTTCTATTCAAAACATCTATTTACAATAGATATTAGTTAAGTATGTGTATCACACTTTAACTAACCTAGGACCTTTGGCTACTTCTGGTGAACCCAAAAAAAAAAGAGTTAATTGCCATTTTCGCCCCTGAGGTTTGGGCACATTTGCCATTTTCATCCAAAATGAAGGTTTTGTACCATTTTGCCCCCAACGTTTCTAACTTTTTGCCATTTTCATCCAAATACCTAACCAAGTTAATTTAGACCATATTATGGGTATTTTTGAAATTTCTCATTAATAAGGAGGTAATTTGTAAATAAGTTTACCATATATATTCATCATTAAACACCCAATTTAAGGAGAACCCTTCCCCCTTTTAAAGCTTCATCCTTCTTCTTAGATATTTCATTCAATTCAATTCAATTCTCTGGCATACATACAAACAATCATCATTCTCCCATATATTCAATCCTTTTTCAACCCTAATTCTCTCTTTGTTCTAATTTCACTCACACATTTTCATTTTCGGTCACAATTTCTTCTTTCTTCTTTCTTTTTCTTCTCCGGCAATCGATTTCTTAGGGTTTTACTGCTTCAGAGGTACGTTTTCTCCATTGGTTGTGATTGTGACGGATCACGGTTCCATTTGTTTGATATTCTTGTTGAATTGTATCTGTAATGATACAAAATTCGATTTTGATCAGGTGTTGTTGTTGATTTTATCTTACGGCACTGTTTTCCCTAAATTAAACGAGTCTTTTGTATCAATTTAGGGTTAGGTTTGTTTGTTTTTTGCTTAGGGGAATGGTCAATTTTGTGTCTAGGTCTGTTTGGTGGTAAATTCACCGGGTGTTTGGGGGGTAGAGTTAAGATGACAGATGTTCAACAGCAACAGCAACTTCCACAGAAGCCTGAGAGCACTACTGATACCTGTTTGGATACCTGTGTAAGTGTAATTGGGTGTTTAATGATGAATGTAAGGGATAAAAGACAAATATATATATGGTAAACTTATTTACAAATTACCCCTTTATTAATGAGAAATTTCAAAAATACACATAATATGGTCTAAATTAACTTGGTTAGGTATTTGGATGAAAATGGCAAAAAGTTTGAAACGTTGGGGGCAAAATGGTACAAAACCTTCATTTTGGATGAAAATGGCAAATGTGCCCAAACCTTAGGGGCGAAAATAGCAATTAACTAAAAAAAAAATTCAAGACTTTCTCTTATTAATGTCCATATCTCCTATTAAATGGTTCTTATTTTGAATAATTAAATTAAACAATCATGTTTGTAAAATATAAGTCTTCTTACTTTAATATATTATTAAAACTAGTCTTAAGCTCCCGGCATTGCTGGTCAGGGGGCGTAAAATTGTGCTAACTGAATGACGACTAAAACCGGGAAAAAAAAACATAAAACATAAACACCAATTTCTTACACCAAGTGACTCACACGATGTAAAACGTAGACAAAGTCTACTAATGATGGGGTCTTCGGTTGTGAAACAGATTGAGTAAAGTACACAAGTACAAATTGTGAAATAGACTGAGTAAAGTACACATGTACAAATGAAAATTCACTAAACGACAAAGGAGTAAAGTACAAGAGGAGTAATGTATATTGGTGAAAGCAAAAGAAAATAGACTGAGTAAAAACATGAGTGTAAATGAAAATTACTATATGACAAAGAGGTAACGTACATGGGTTGAGAATGAAAATTTGCTAAATGACAACCGAGTAAAATTTTGAAAAACAAAATAAATTACAAAACAAAATAGCTACTATTCGTCTATATGGACCGAGTAAAGTATACAAGTGCAAAAGAAAAGTCACTAAATGACAAATGAGTAAAATACAGAAGGTGTAATGGATATTGGTGAAAGAAAAAGAAAATAGTTTGAGTAAAAAACATGAGTGTAAATGATATTACTAAATGACAAATGAGTAATGTACATATGGTTGTGAATGAAAATTCGCTAAATGACAATCGAGTAAAGGCTTGAAAGACGAAATAAACTACAAGACAAAAACACTATTATTTATCCATATGTTCTAAATTAAATAGGGTTGAGTTCATTTCAGAACTCTAAATAACTACATACTTTCAGAACTCCTAATAAACAATAATTATATATATTTTTTTTTGTATTTAGGATCTTTTTATCATCTATTATATGTATTTCTTTGATTACATACATGTTAAAAGTAGTTTACATATGTCTAATTGCCAAAATTATATATATGTGTCATAACTAATTACATATATGTAAAAAAAACTAGTTTACATATGTGTAATTATAAAATTACATATAAAAAATGATAAAATTACTCTTAACATGTATGTAATCGTAAAAATACACATAATAAATGATAAAATTATCCTAAACATAAAAATATATAAATAAAAAGATTGTTTATTAGGAGTTCTGTGAGTTCTGTAAATATTTATGGTTCTAAAATGATCCTGGCCATATATATATATATATATATATATATATATATATATATATAATAAATCATCACAAATAGACATCAAAACATCATTTTTTCTGGAGTTAAATGCTTGGTTGGTCCGTGTGGTTTGCAAATATTACAAACTTGGTCCTAGTGGTTCAATAATTACACACTTGGTCCCAGTGGTTGTATTTTTTGCACTCATGTGGTCCTTATCACTAACCTATGTTAGATTTCTCAGTTAAGTATATATAGAATGTCTATTTTACCCTTGAACATTAAAAAAATAAAAATATAACCATCCAACACCCCCTTCTTCTTCCCCACTCCACCATTTAAGAGCCACCCACCACCACATCTCCTTAAGCCACCACCGTGCATCACATCACCATAACCAGCCACCATCTCCCCCAAACCACCATCTCCGTCACAACAACCGTCTCTCCAAACCACTACCCACGCGTTGGAGAAAGGAACGGTGAAAATGGCGTCGAAAACCACCATCGCCGGTTCAGACGAACAGTTGAAGCTCCCTCCAGTAATGACCAGGTTGCCATCGCTGACTGTCGCTGTATTGACTGATGAATCGACCACTGTTGATGTTGTTCCGATCTGAGTTCACCGGAGCAAAATTGTTGCTTGAACTCGTAATATTAGGTAACAAGTTTTAATCATTTAATCCTTCAACCAAAACCCTTCACCGTTGTAACAATGGCGACATTTCCCCCCCGAACCATTCGACCTGCCTCCAGCCGTCATCTCGGATGGCCCTCAGACCTAATTCTTCTTCTCTAATGGCCCTCAAGGTACTTTAGAGAAACTCTATTAATACGAAATTAGCGATTTATCCCAACAATTATCCGTGTTCTCTTATATTTAGGTTTTTTCTTGTTCCTGTAGTCTGCGACTGTATTAGTAAATTGAATATTGAAATGGAGTAATTTTGTGTGTAGTTATGATGGATTTTGATTCGTGATACAATTTGAAATGGAGTAATTGGTGGTTTAGGGAGATGGTGGAGGTGGGTGGCTCTTAAATGGTGGAGTGGGAAAGAAGAAGGAGGGTGTAGGATGGTTATATTTTTATTTTTTTAATGTTTAAGGGTAAAATAGACATTCTATATATACTTAACCGAGAAATCTAACGTAAGTTAGTGATAAGGACCACGTGAGTGTAAAAAACACAACCACTGGGACCAAGTGTGTAATTATTGAACCACTAGGACCAAGTCTGCAATATTTGCAAAGCACAGGGACCAACCAAACATTTAACTTTTTTTTCTGAAAAAAATAGCATTTGGGCCAAGACCCATCAAGAACTCATGATCATTAGCTAAAGGGAAACCAATATCGGCTACTTGATTAAAGACGTTAAACAAAAAAGTAAACAGAAGCAATTTTTATTTCCAAGTTATTAAATATTTATCTTAATAAACTGATATTTTCAATTTTGAATCTTAATAAATTGATATTTTCAAATTTTGTATCATACTATCATGGTATCGTTTTTACGATATCTAAATTAAGTTTTTCCAATTTGAAATTTCAAACAAATAAAATTATGAGAGAACAAATAAAAAACTAAATAGTACATATATTTATGTTTAAAATAAACACAATCTATATAATAAGGCCATGTGTAGTGGGAGGTTATGTAATTGGGGATTATGCGCGACAAATATGTAAGGAAAGAGGGTTATTGGAGGTTATATAACTTGAGTGTGTAGTAGGGGTTATGTAAATGTGGGTGCGTGTGTGCGTATATATATATATATAGAGAGAGAGTAGGAGTTCTGCGGAAAGAGTGTTTTTCCTAGAAAGTCTAGGAAGCGATCTGGGCCCTCCGATTGGTGTTTTTAATGGCTTAGATCAAATGCATGGCATTTTCGTAATATCTGAGTTATATAATTAGAGACTTTTAATATATTGAGGGTATTTTAGTAATTGGAAGTGTTTTAAATCAGTCAAGAAACTGCCATATTAATAACCAATCCCTAAAATCATGGGATTTCCCCTCTTTCTCTCTCTCTCTCTCTCTCTCCCTAACCGCAAGTCCACGATTTTCATTCCGCTGTGATTATCAGATCTGGTCAGAACTGTGGTTGTTTGAGAGTTCTTCAAAGAAGCCTGGTGCCGTTCAAAGAGCGTCGATCGTTGCTGGACAGATTGTGCCGTTCAAAATCTTGGTTCCGTTCAAGAAGCAGAAAACCCCATATCTAGGGTTTGAAGGTTCGGTCTGAGTCTTGGTGAACCTTTTTTTTAGGTTCCTCTTCTTGATCTAGGGTTTCAGTTGATTCATAAAATTTGTGAGTTTGTAACTCGGTAGATTGTGTTAGAAGAGTTGCAGATTATCGTGTTGGTGATCTGCTTAGGTTGAGAATAGTCTTGTTGGTTCATTAAGAGCGAGTTGTAACTTTCAATTTTGTATTATAAACATTCTGATTCAAAGTTTTGTTCTTGATTATCTTATTTTGACATATTGTGTTTTAAAATGACATCTGAATATGTTGATGATGGCAGTGTGTTTTAAGGTTTATGTGTTTTACCATTTTAATGTTGATGATGACAGTGTGTTTGAAGACGAAGACACAGGGTTGTGTTGAAGACGAAGACACTGACAGTGTGTCCAGCAACTGCTTGCTGTTAAAACACAATGTCAAGAAATATGATTGCTGTTAAAACACAGTGTCAAGAATCCTCTAGCAATCTGCTTGCTGTTAAAACACAGTGTCAAGAATCCTCCAACAATCTGCTTGCTGTTAAAACATAGCGTCAAGAAATCTGCTTGCTGTTAAAACACAGTGTCAATGAAATCTGCTTGCTGTTAAAACACAGGGTCAAGAAATCTGCTTGCTGTTAAAACACAGTGTCAAGGAAATCTGCTTGCTGTTAAAACACAACGTCAAGAAATCTGCTTGCTGTTAAAACACAGTGTCAAGGATCCTCCAGCAATCTGCTTGCTGTTAAAACACAGTGCCAAGGATCCTCCAGCAATCTGCTTGCTGTTAAAACACAGTGTCAAGAATCCTCCAGCAATCTGCTTGCTGTTAAAACACAGCGTCAAGAAATCTGCTTGCTGTTAAAACACATTGTCAAGAAACACAGCGTCTTGTGTGATTTAAATTGAAACTGTCAATTTGATTTAAATGGAATTTTTAGTTTCCATAATTTTCTGGTTAGTTAGTTATCCTAATAAAATAATCCATAACTAAAATAATATTCAAATTACACAATTGCCCTTTTAGTTAAAATCCTTCAATGCCACATGTCGCGTTCTTATTGCTTCCTAGACTTTCTAGGAAAAACACACTTTCCGCAGGAACCCTACTCTATATATATATATATATGTGTGTGTGTGTGTGTGTGTGTGTGTGTGTGAGAGAGAGAGAGAATCATCCTGTGTAGCGCCATAATAATTTTCGCAAGGGGACAAAGTTGGAGGGGTATAGCGCCCCAAGAGGCGGTATTTGGTGGCGCTATACGACATGATGGAGAGGCATTTGGCGTTATATAACCTTCCCTAGGGAAGGACTAAGTAATTTAGGGTGGGACATGATAAAAACGGTTACATAAGTAAAAGTGTAAAACTGGAATATATGATAAAAACGGTTTCATAAGTAAAACTGGGATATATGATAAAAACGGTATTATAAGTAAAACAATACATATCTTCACACTTCACATATTGTTTCAATCAATCTACTAAAATGATTTCATATATAAAATCAATCCATAACTAACTAGTATTAAGCACCCTCGCGTTGCGGCAGGGGCGAGCACTAATTCCACACTACTGCCAGCGACCACCGACATTGAAGTTGCGGCGTGTTAATGCGAAGAAATTAAATCGAAATGTAAAACATAGAATAAAATAACTAAGTTGATCTAGGACTCGCGCGTTACGATGAACCCGCGTCTATTTTTTCCCGTTTGACAGGTTCATCGTAATCTATACATAATATATATCATTACCACTATACAAACCATAGTGCATACGTTACAACAACCATTGCATCAATATGTTGCAAATTATTTTTATACAAGATTTTGGCTAAATTAATTAGATTATTATAAATAATAATAATTTACAAATAAAACAACACAACTTTGAATGGATCAAACCGATTGAATATGGTAAGATAATAAAACCATTATTTGATTAGGGTACAACCACTTAAGCACAATTTACAACCATACATGCATACAAAACAAATTGAATTTGGTAAGGTAATGAAACCATTATTTGATTAAGGTACAACCACTGTTGCAGAAATCGGCCTAGGCGGCCGATTAATCGGCGCCTAGGCGCTAGGCGGTTGGCTACTGATTAATTTTAAGCTAGTCGGTGGAATTAATCGGTTTTGGTCAAAGTCGGTCGTAGGCGGTCCTAGGCGGTGAAAATTGGTCCTAGGCGGTCAAAAATAGGATTAATCGGACTATATTAATCGGTCAAAATCGGTCCTAGGCGGTCCTAGGCGGTCAAAATTGGTCAAAATCGGTCAAAATCGGTCAAAATCGAACCATACTATCTGAAACTTGAAGTATTTATGTGAATTTTGAAGTATTATTTTTATATTATTGGGTATATATATATATATATATAATTTTGAAAAAATACATATAAAAATCCCATTCTGATTAATCCCGATTAATCCCTATTAATCCCGATTAATCCCTAGGCGGTACCTCACCGCCCGACTAGCGCCTAGCGCCTTCTACAACATTGGGTACAACCATTTAAGCACAATTTACAACCAAACAATATAAATGTACAATAACACCTTGCAAGACAAACCTTTAATGCACAACTTACAACTTACTAATGCACTCACTTGTTGCAAATTAATAGTATATAAATTACCAATCCATCTTTCATTACTCAGTTTTGAATGGTTATCTTTTCTAAACTTCGATTATCCTAAACATCTGTCTACATTTGTTTTTAGTTTCAATCATGTTTCTTTTAAAGGTTAAGCCTTTACATTTTACATAGATTACATATGGGTAGATAACTCATTATAAAGAAGTATTCTATCCGTGAATTAATATTCGATATCTTACTTTTGTTATACTATATATAAGATAATAAAAATAGGTACACTTGCCTGTTATACGTATGTAGTCTGTTATTATTATTATTATTTTAGATTTAAAACAAAAGCTTGTGCATCTGATTAATTTTCTGTTACTATTCGTACATGTCACCTAATCCACAAATCAGTTATGTCAACGATTTATTAACAACCATGTTTACAATCGTCACAAATAGTTCCTAAAGATTGGAAACTATTGAAATCACTATCCAAAACCACAAGTTTACAAAAATGACAAATGAGTATCTGAACTTTGATTGACTACTTGTTGTCTGTTAAATTTGACTTTACTCCAAACATCATTGGTTTTAAGTTACCAAAATGTCACCTTTCATCATATGTACAATAATTGCTTCGAAGAGATCCGCGGTTACCCAAGCGTATCCGTTATCACCCCACTCCAACCCCCAGGAGTTCTTGATCTCTATGCTATAATCCAAAAGCCCATGATTATCAGCCTTTGTATACAATCCGGTTATTAACACCGCATGGTTAGGTACTATAAATCCAAGGCCATTGATCTTTATATTCGTGAAGACGTCATCAACGATGTTGTAGTCACCCCAACGATATGGATTATCCATGGTTGTTTTTGAAGCTATTGCATTTTCTCTCAAAGAACCCATTGGGTGGCATAATCCAATCACTGGATAGTGATGTCCTTTTGAACCAAATTTTTTTTCTTAATTCATATATAATATTGTAAAGTCCGTTAGCTTCGTGCAAACATTCAACCTTATATCTTTTATCGTGTTGGTATACAACAGTTGGGACCTCCCCATATAAAGGTTCTTATGTTCATAAAGCCCTTCTCCCCATTTTGTGATAACAGAGTTCAGTTGCATAGTACTAATGCCGTTTGGGGCCATTTTACTTAGTTGTAGGTTGCGGTTGGCGTGATCCATACGATGTAGCATCGTCAACATGTGCGTGCCGCAAACGACCATACATGAGTTTTTTGTTTCTATCCATACTTCGGGATATATATTCCTAACAAAAACGGAAAGATAAATAGTTATATATATATGTGTGTGTGTGTGTGTATATATATATATATAAAAGATCAACAAGTTCGTGTCATAACCCAGAAACGAAGAATAACATACTCTTTGGTCTCAAGTATGGGTCTATTTGTATCCATGAGGTCCTCCATAGCATGTGTGAAAATTGAATCAATCAACAATCTTCAAGTTAGACAAATATCAAACGGCAAAAACTTTATCAGATTGCACGTTATATCATCGGGAATTTCACCATGGTCTGTAATAACTACCAGCCCAGAAGGCATTCCTGTAGATGTTCCAAACTGATCAATATGTTGAACAATTTCCATTCCTTTTATTACCTTTCCGAAGACAACATGGCACCTACCATGTAAGCGATTAAACAAGGGTAAATAACAATGACTAGTTAATGAAAGACTCTTTTAATTTTCGGTTCATCTCAAGTCCTCAAAGCATATTGTGGGCTTAAAACAGTTGGGACCTCCTCATACAAAGGTTCGCCATCATTATGTTCATAAAGCCCTTCCCCCATTTTATGATTACAGAGTTCAGTTGCATAGTACTAATGCCGTTTGGGGCCATTTTACTTAATAAACCCCTTGGGGATAGTTGTAGGTTACGATTGGCGGGATCTATACGATGTAGCATCGTCAACATGTGCATGCCGCAAACGACCATACATGAGTTTTTTGTTTGTGTCCAAACTTTTGAATATAAATTCCTAAATGTATAATGATAGCCTTTTTTGCGTGCATGTAGTCTGAAAAAAAGAGAAAGATAAATAGTTATATATATGTATATATATTAAAGATCAACAAGATCATGTCATAACCCATAAACGAAGAATAACATACACTTTGGTCTCAAGTATGGGTCGATCTATATCCATGAGGTCCTCCATAGCATGTGTGAAAATTGAATCAATCAACAATCTTCAAGTTATTGTATACATGAAAAAGATCTAACATTAGAAACAAGAAAGACCAACTTATATTGCTCAAAAGGTTTGCTCACAAAGTTTTACTCAAAGGTTTACATAAAAAGTTTGCTAAATATATTACTCAAACAATTTTAGTCACAAAACTTTGCTCACAAAGTTTCACCCAAAGGATTGGTTAAAAATTTTACCCAAAGACTTGCTTAAAAAGTTTGCTTGCTCGAAAGTAATGTAGGATTTTAAGAAATGTGGTTCAAAAAGCTTGCTCACGAGTTCGCTCAAAAAGCTTGCCGACAAAAAGCTTGGACATCGTTTTTCATGTTTTTTTCCGGTAAAAGTTAGCAAAGATTCGTTGGTACTTTCGAGTGATGCCGGGTGACCGCCCAGAAGCGAAGAAAAGTAGTTGGTTAATAGCTGAGAACGGAGGTCAAAATCCGCTAGAATGACCAAGCGGTCATGATAAAATAAGATCCTTTAAACTCAAATTCCGGAACAAATGGAGAGTAGACTCACAATTACGTTTAAGCTCCAAGAGAGTCGGGTCGAATAGATTAGCCACATGAAGTGTATCAATCAAGTGTGCTTGTTGATTGGTCATGGTGAATAAGTGAGCTGGTGGCATACGAGACAATGTGTCCGCGGCACCATTATTCTTTCCGGGTCGGTACACGATTTCCAAGTCAAACCCAAGCAATATATGTAGCCATTTATGTTGTTCGGGAGTTTGAATAACCTATTATTGGAGATTGTGGAGTGACTGTTGGTTGGTTATAATGTGAAGCGATGACCCAATAAATATTGTCTCCACTTAGCCACAACTTGAGTAATGGCAAACATTTCTCGGTGATAAACGGAGGCCAATTGTATTCGGGGCATAATTTTTTACTGTAATAAGCTAGAGGGTGTTTGTCTTGGGATAAGACGGCTCCAATACCGCTGCCAGAGACATCGGGCTCGATAGTAAATAGTTTCAACAAATCTGGTAAACGGAGGACCGAAGTAAAGCTAAGCAAGGATTTGAGGGAGGCGAAACTCGTAGCAGCTTGTTCATTCCAATTGAAACTGTCTTTTCTTAGGAGATCCGATAGTGGGCCGGCGATAGAGGCAAATTCCTTAATAAAACACCTGTAGTACCTCGCTAGTCCAAGGAAACTGCGGACATCTTTGGTCGATGATGGAGTGGGCCAAGAAACAATGGCATCAATCTTAGCCAGATCCACGGAGACACCGTGTACCGAAATGACGTGCCCCAAGTAATTGATCATAGCATAGTTATAAAAAACGCTCGCCTGGTGCACCAAGGTGCAATTTTCAGACGAGGCGCAGCCATGCCGCCTTGCCCAGTTAAAGGCGTTCTTTTGGAAAGTTTCCGGCCAAAAAAACGACTTTCCGGTGATTTTTCCGACGAAATTTCTGCCATTTCAGGCGAACTTCTCCAAATTGTTGCCAAATTCCATCTGGAATAGATCTGTACTTGTAGTTGAATCACCGGAGAGAAGAAGTTTTAGGAAGAGAGAACAAGAAAATGAGAAATGAAAAAAAGGACTTGCTAAAAGGTTACTCTTAAAGCTGTGTTGCAGAGGACACAGTATTTCAATAGTGACAACACATATTAAAAAAAATTATTTTCTTTCAATTTAAATTACTATATAGTAAGTACACAGTTATATATGTTAATATTTTTTTATGTAGATTATCTTAAAAGGTTTAATTTTTTTTAAACTAGTTAGATAATTTTAATATCTAATTATATTAGTTATATAAATATATTTAGAGAGTAATATTAATTTTATATACCTACAAGATATATTTATTATTTTAATAAATAATATATTTTTCATTCACCTGCGTTTTTTTCTCAGGCCCTCGCTTTTTTTTTTGCATTGTGCGACTAGGCCCTAGGCGAGGCCTATGCACAGGGGCGGATGTAATGTACAAGGAGGGGTAGCACGGGCTACCCCTCAACTTTTTCGGCGGAGTGTAAAATCAGTACAAAAAAAATTTCTCTCCGTTTTATGTATCGGTCCCTGGGCAAATATTAGGATACCCTTGTATCCAAAAAAGAGTTTTGGGATACCCCTGAACTTGTCTTCTAGATCCGCCACTGCCTATGCGCCTTAAATGCACCTAGTGTATTTGACTACTATGGATCATAGTTTGTCTAAACAAGCAACTAGTTATCAATTAGAAGTTTTCAAAACCTGTTGAACATGAGTAAGGTGAGATTGCCATGTTTTACTGTAAACAAGGATGTCGTCAAAGAAAACGAGGACAAAGGATCAAAGATAAGGGCGAAAGATGTCGTCCATGAGCCGTTGAAAAGTTAAAGGGGCGTTAGTTAAGCCGAATGGCATAACAAAGAATTCATAATGGTCGTCATGAGTGCAAAAGGCGGTCTTGAAGATGTCGTCCTCGTGAACACGGATTTGATGATACCCGATGAGTAAGTCGAGTTTAGAAAAGAATTTTGGGCCATGTAATTCATCGAAAAGTTCATCAATCGATAAAATAGGGAAATGACCCCGAACCGTGATGATGTTCAGAGCGCGGTAATCGACATAAAAGCGCCATGTGCCATCTTTTTTTCAAACCAATAGCAGCGGGGATGAAAATGGGCAGGAACTCGGCTGAATAATTCCTTACTGGAGCATCTCATCCACTAATTTTCAATCTCTTGTATTGGAAGTGGGAATACGATAAGGCTTAACTGAGGTTGGTGAACTGCTTGGTACTGATTTGATAACGGTTGGGCGGAATGGTAGTTGGGGGCTGAAAATGGAAGCGAATCGGACCAGAAGGTCTTGCATATCGGGTGGGTAATCGGCAGTAACATGTGGTTCGGGTGAAGATAATTGGAGGTGAAAAGGTTATAGAATGGGTATTGGCTAGTCAACACAAACTGTTGAATTGAATAGATTGGAGGGTGTTCTTAAGGTCACCTTTCCATAGGACCCGTTTGTTATTCAAGGAGAATTCAAATGTAGTTGCGGAGTAATCGGTTATGACCGGTCCTAAGGTAGACAGCCATGAGACCCTAAGACCATATCCCAACCTTGTAACGAGAGAACATAAAAATCGACCAGAATTGGTTGACCTTGGATAATCAGCTCCACTTGGCGAGCGATACCCGAAAATAGTGTAATGGATTCAGTAGGTAATTTGAGGAAATTGGCTATACGAGTCTAAACGAAACAATGGGTACTACCCCCATCCAATAATACCTGAATGGATTTACCTTGAACAGTGCCAGAAAATGAAGAGTGTTGGATGAACAACCACCGGAAAGAGCATTCTAAGAGATGGAAGATTATTGTTGTATTTCTTCAATTTGAAGTGTAGTGGCTAAGGATTCATTAGCAGTGGAGTCGGGTGGATCTAGATCCTCAGGATCATCTTCGAATATAAGAAGTTGTGGAGCGACTTTACATCTGTGATCCTAGGAATACTTATCGTCACATCATTTTGAACAGATTTTAACTTTATATTCAACGCCTTTTCCACCGCCGCCGGCTTTTTCCTACAATAGCCATCTCGCAGAGGAGGTGGAACGTGGTGATGTCACACCCCGATTTCCACGTGTCACCGGTGGGCCCGGTGGGGAGTATCGTGACGTAGTTGAGATCATCATAGTCAAACAACACAATATCTAAATGCACAGCGGAAGCAAAAGATAAATATATTACATTCCAAATATAAGTAATGTCAAAGTATTACAACGGAAGGTAAAGGATCCACAGGCGGATCAATAAAAGAAAACTGTTCAACAGACTTTAGGCATCTAGAACTTGCAAGATTCCCTAATGACGCCCTGAGCTCCCAGCCAATTACGCATAGTACCTGTCACTTAACCTTTTGGAAAATATGTCAGTTTACACTGGTAAATACAATTAACTGACTCATTTTGAAAAGAGTTTAAGAAAATTGATCTGAATGCACGTGGCACAAAATATCTTTTATAATTTGATTAAAATGCACGAGGCAAAATTAATCTTTTACACTTGGGACAATTTTATTAATAAAGATCTTGTATCCTATTTACATGGTTGTCCAACATTTAGGGCCGGTGATTATACAATACAAGCCGGTCAAGATTAATCGACACACCATAAATATAACTCACAAGAAGACATCCTTACGAGTGACTATATCTTTTACATACGCAACAGGAGGTGTTATGCCTACACCTTGTGCTTAAGTTATGGCCATTCAGTTTTTAAATGAGCCAAGGATATCCAGGACACGGTCATTAACCCCCAATGCTATTTGTTATCAATCAATACAGATTAAAACGGGATTATGCAATTTAATCATCTCCGATTAAAAGGTTTCTGCACCCGACCAAGCGGTATTTTTATAATACCGTATCCTAAGCCCGTATAAGGGAAAATAAGTTAAAAGTATTTACCTGAGCTAGCAATGCAATTTATACTCAGCCGTATATTCTAATCAGCAAGCACAAGTACTTCTACTGGGGCTCTCAATCTGGAACGAAGGTTTTATTAACCTATTAAATTCCTAACGGGTCTTATTTAAGTCGTAACTTAGACCGGTTAGTTTTAAGGAAAGGTTTACGGTTCAAAACGCATGATTAAGCGAAGACCGGAATAGGATGTGATTTAGACCCGAAAAGTTTGGAGACTTGTATAATATGGGTAAACTAAACACATTCTGGATTTTGAGATAAAAACGATAACGTTTGACCCGTTTCGGCTAATTTATGCAACTAGTTACATAAACCGAACCGAACGCGAATAGCGCATGACGGGTAATCATGAGAGTCATATATAGGTT
The DNA here is from genome assembly GCA_030545235.1 of Helianthus tuberosus. Taxonomy (NCBI): domain Eukaryota; kingdom Viridiplantae; phylum Streptophyta; class Magnoliopsida; order Asterales; family Asteraceae; genus Helianthus; species Helianthus tuberosus. Next base: position 4,326 of record JARYGA010042237.1, on the reverse strand, counting down.
TCCTAAGTTAATTATGCCTCAAATATGTTGTGACATTACTAAGATGTCTTTCATTATGCCCAAAACGTATTTAAACACAAACTAGGCCTCGTAGGGGTAGTTTGGTCATTTAAGAGGTTATAAAAGAGTTTAAGTATTTACCTGAGTTACAGGTCTGGTATAATCAGCAAAAATACTTATTTTGATAAGTTATAACAGTAGGATAAAGTATATATGTGAAATTTATCAATTATAACCAAACTATGCACCGAAGGGGCACTTTGGTAATTTCACATAAGCCGTAAAGCTCAAAACTGAAGTCTGAGTTAAACAACTTTTACTTACTGTTAAAACATTATAATTTACCTAAAATATCAGTAGGTATCAACCCTTGTATGTCTAAAATAGTTCTAGTGCATACTATGCGTTAAAAACGCTTAGAAAGGCGATTAGGAGCCATTTCCGGGTTATATACATAAAGCTGATATTTTTATTATTCCAGAAGGCTTAAAATGATTTATTTATCATGTGTAATCAGTAGCAAAAGGTTTGGAGTCGATTAGATATGTAAAACTCATTTTATAGCCCGTAAGGGCAAAACCGACAATTACCGGATTAAGCCTACGACTATAAGTTATGCTCAGCCTAAAATTAATTAAAAATATTTAAAAATCCCAAAATAATATATTACATCAGTGGGTAAAATATTTGATATCAAAAAGTATGTTTAAATAGGCTATACGCTAATTATGTCGTTTAATTAACATAAAGCCTTCAATTTACGCTAATGAGCATAACTCTCATTCTATACCTCAAACTGATGTCAAACTTTGCATACAAGTTTATATATCAGTAATTAAGGTTTCTACACTTTTACATTTTCATAAATCACATTTTAAGGTGAAAAGGGCATAATGGTCAACATATGGGCAATTAACGGAATCATGCGCATTAATTGGATAACTAATGATCCGAGGTGTATAATCACAGAGGGTTATACTAGCATGTAACCTGGTCCAAATGAAGCTCTTAGGTATTTCTAAAACATACCATAACGGGTCAGAACTGAAAGTCAAAGTGAAAGTCAAACTATGCGACTTTCGGTTCCGAACCGGGTCTTTACAAGAAATTGTCGGGTTGAACATGTTTAGACATGTTCTTACACTTATTACCAAGTTATATTGATGATCAAACAGGTTGTATATGTTCTACATTGCTAATTATGCATAAATTAGAATTTAAGGATCCTGTTGACTTTTTCTTAACAAGTTTGACCCGACATTTGACCTAGTTAGAGTGGGAATCAGGGGGAACCCTTTTGAGGGTTTATTACCCACATAATTACCAACTTATAGCTACTTTTGATTCGACTAATCACTGGACCATTAGTGATTAATCTTAAAGTCAACCGTTAATTACGACGGTTTGACTTTTAAGCTAAAACTAAGCTAAAACTTAATCAAGAAAGGTTTAGCAAACTTACCAAGGTCCTAAGCACGAAATGGGATCACTTGAGAGAAGGCTTGAGCTACAGAAATGATCAGAAGTGCAAGAATGAAGTGTGAGGAACTTGGTTGCAACTTTGGTCCTTATATAGTGATTTAGTCACCATAAGAAGTTGACACACAAGGCTATGACTGACCACAATTCGTTTACAAGTGTCCCTAAGTGTTTAGGAATGCTTAGGGGTCGCCCATGGATGAGAAAATATCATCATAAGTCGGTTCCAAGGCTAAACAGCCAAAATAAACGATTTTCTGCATCTGGGAGGCTGAGGCGGCCCGCGTAAAGACTTAGCATGTCTTACTGTTACACCCAGTTTATAATACTAGATTTAATAACATAACACCTTGCATTTCATGCCAAAATTTGAAATTTACAAAAGACTTACAAGACTTGAAAGTTTAATCTAGACACCACATTCATATATTGATCCTACGAAACCATATTCAAGACAGGAACTACAATTGTTTACATAGTTTTAAAACAAAAGATCAAGTGCGGAAGCGTTAAATTTTATGTTCGGTTCGACTTGATAGCTTGATCATCGTCCTACTACTTGATATACCTGAAAACTGAAATGTTTATCACAAAACATTAATAATGGAGTTCTAGAAATAATACATAACCGAAACTACATTCGATGAATTAAAAAAAATAAAATTTCAAAACTTTTCTGCCTCTACCGTAACTTACGGTTCCACCGTAAGTTACGGTGGACAATTTTTCAATAAGGGTTCCACCGTAAATCAGTAGATCCCCATCGTAAACTTCTGGCATCTACCGTAAATTACGGTACTACCGTAATTTACGGTATTACGTGGAAATTTCATGTTTTGTTTGTTTGATCATTACACCAAAACCCCAACCCTTGGATTTCAGTATTATATGATATCAATACATTAAAATCTGGTATTTCAAGTATGTTATATAATATCCAATATCAACAATCAATCTATCCTATTCCTGAGCATTAATCATGCCCTTTCTTGATTGTTCGACCCGTTTGGATGCCAAGATTTAGACTTCAAACAAGATATTTAAAAATCTGATTCCTATCACTTGTTTTGACCCGTTTTACTTGTTTAAGACGCAAAGTCACTTCCGTGATGTATGGATCTATCTTGTTTACTATGTTTTCAAGGCTACAACATAAAACTAACAAATAATTTTTAATATAACGAAACGATAATTTCGTAACTCTAGAGCACGCCTTTCCCCCGTGAATTTCCTCCGGCTTGTCCGCTTGATGATCCGGACTCCTTGCCTAGAAAATTCAGTTTTACAACTTGTTTATAACTCTTTTCACGGCCATAATCACATCATTATGAGTCATGACTAAATCTGCGTTTTCCTCCTATTCTAACATTTAAATCCTCAGTTAGGCATTCCAACAAACACCTAACGAGTCAGATTTTTCTAGAATCATTACTAAGTTCATGACTTGAAATTTAATATCTAATTTCACTTTAATTAAGCAATTTGTACACATTTAAACATTCAAATTACTGAATTTCCTCATACCATTCAGCTTTTCACTAGATTAAAACTCCATAATCCTAGTACTTGTCTAGTCTTTACAATATTATAAATCACCTACAATGGTGATTGTAATTTCTTCAAGTAACATGCAATGATTTTCACAAATAATCATCTAGGGTTTAATTCTAAACAACATATTACTTCAAGATTCATTCATGCATGACATATCTAGGTTCAATTTCAGTTATTCACCATTAACCTAGAATTTATGGTGAATCAAAATATCAAAATTATACATACCTCTTGATCCTTACTACGAGGGGATTACTAATTTATATTCAAGACTTGATTTAGGGCAGATTTGAAGCTTCAATTTGGAGATTTGCTATGAAACAAGGGTTTGAAGAAAACCCTGTGTCGCCCCCCTGCCCTTTGTTCGACCAGACACCAGATTTTGGGGTGTTTGGTTTTGTTTTGGTTACTAATAGTAACCTAAGTTTCAGTTTTGACAAGTTTAAACCCTCAACTTTGATTTATCCTTAAGTTTGAGTGTTTTAACCCTATCATGGGTTATTTCAAGGCTTGTAATTAACTAAGTTAGAATTCCTAGTTGATTGACTCTTGTTTATTTTTACTTTTAAATTTTAATATAAAGATTTATATTTTCGGGGTGTTACAAGTTCACCCCCCTTAAAAAGGGTTTCGTCCCCGAAACCGAATTACGTACCAAATAAAGTAGGGTGAAGACGTCGCATCTCTTCTTCGGACTCCCACGTAGTGTCCGAACCTTTCCTATGCTCCCATTTGACTTTAACTTGGTCAATTTGTTTATTTCGTAAATGTTTGACCTTTCGATCTAAAATCTCCACCGGTCTCACCACATAATTTAGACTATTATCCACTTCGATATCATCGTAATGGATATAGGTCGTTTCGTCTGCTAGGCACTTTCTTAATTGTGATACATGGAACGTGTTATGAATTCCACTTAACTCCTCAGGTAATTCAAGACGGTAAGCTACCTTGCCAACTCTCCCGATAATTTTAAACGGCCCAATAAACCTTGGGCTTAGCTTCCCCCTTTTTTCTGAATCTAATAATGCCCTTCCATGGGGAAACTTTTAGCATGACCACGTCACCAACTTGAAATTCGATTGGTCTTTTCCTTTTATCAGCATACGCCTTTTGCCTATCTTGAGCCGCTTTCAGATGTGCCCGAACTATATCGATCTTTTCATTAGTGGCTCGTACTATATCTTGGTGGGCGAGTTCACGTAGTCCCACTTCACCCCAACATACCGGGGTTCGACACTTCCTACCGTAAAGCATTTCGTATGGTGCCATCTTAATACTAGATTGGTAACT
>JARYGA010042236.1:0-25471 GCA_030545235.1 Helianthus tuberosus | reverse complement strand
TTAGTCCACTCTTTTACGACGAAGGACTTTTAATAACATGTTTGACCGAAATCACACTTATAGTTATAATCTTATTTGCACATACCTGGCTCGGGTCAAAGTTTTGACCCGTCTAAAATACCTTTCACTGTTTACTTACTAATTAATAGTGTCGCGAACCTTATATTACTTTCCTGTAATCATCAAAACTCAACAAGCGAGCGTCAGTAATTATCGTCAAATGGTATTAACACACCATTTGACCCGTTTAGTAAAAATGATCATTTATCAACATATGATGGTATTTTGATACCATCTCGCCCCTTGAACCTATTCCGGTTAGCACCATGAGTTCTTATTCTTAAAAGACATTTCTTGAATTGTTTGACCCGTTATGATTTATACCAAATGGTGTCTTTTCACATCTTTTATTCTATCCGTCAACTCGTGTCCGGATTATTATTTAACCACTTTTACCCGTTACGATTCCTCCCATAACATATTGTTCAAAATTCCTTATTTATTAGTCTCCACCCGACTAATTTACCATTTTACCCCTTTTACCATAGTTTATGGTTTCTTACCATTTTTACTTATTCCGGCTTGCGTTGTATCATGCCAAAACATCATATTTCAAATACTTAACATAATTCACAATCAATATTCACAAGTAAGCATGTTGTAAATAAAAAAAAGGGTTGTAAGCTTAACTTACCTCGCATCCAAACTATGCTTTTCTTTTCCTTATTGATTCGTTTGACCTGCTTCTTTCCCAAGCCTCCACCTAGCTCGTTAAGCTTCAAACTATCGTCATCATTTACAAGGTGGTTAGATTAGTCATTTAAAAATCACGACTATTCCACCTTACGTATTTTCTATGTCAAAACTACTATTCGACTGTATTGTTGGTTAGTTTGACCTTCAAAGTCAACTACCTTCAATCATATGATATGCACAATTGAGTTCCATATTTCACTTAGGCATTTTAACGAACACCTTGCGGGCAAGAATTTTATAAATCTTTTATCTAGTTCAAACTAACTTTTTACCAAGTTTCAATCATCAAACATTAGGCCCTTATGTCTAGCATTAATGAACAATATCAAAAACTTGCATCATAACATTAGTTTTCACAATTTAAACATTCGAATTCATGAGTTCATCATCTTGTTATGAAACCCACTTAACACATACATGGTTACTCATCAAATTCCTATTTTTCAATCTTAATTCATCAATTTTTCGACTAGGGTTTGTTCCTAGACATGGATTCATCCTAGTTTCACCTAAACATCAATCATACAAGCTCGAATTTCGATTTCATAAGTTCATCAAGAATTCAAGATGGAACCAAATAATGAAATTTAACATACCTTGTGATCACTTCACTAAGGTGATCACTAATTTGTGCTTGGATTTTCGATTTGGGTTTGATTGCCTCTTTGATTTGATCAATTCCTGCAATTTAGGGTTTTGAGCAAGAGAGCCTTCCCTGGCTCTGGTTAAAATCGCAGACATACACACACGTATGTGTGTATGTTTTGTTTATTTATTTTGTTTTAATAAAACTTTATCTCATTTGCCCATGTTTAGTCCCTCAAATTTACCCAAGTTATTTAAAGGGTTATCTATTTCTTGTTTCTTTTATTGTTTTAACAATACTAAACCAACTAGGGTGATATCCCTAGTTACTTAATGGGTTTGGGGAAGTCATAACCCGTAGTATTTTTAAGTCCCTTTAACTCGGGCCTTTTATATACTTTGTTTTCTCAAAGTATTTAACCTCCTTTTAATTAATACTAGGTTTATTTATTTAAATTTTATTATTTACCGGATAAATTTTTCACCTCTGGCGGTCTTTTACCCGTCGTTAGTATTAACGTGGTTTGATTACCAAACCTGTTTTTGGGATGTTACACAAAGTAGTACTAAAATTCTATTTTGATGAAACTTCTACTTACACTTTCTTTGAACATGTTGAACTTGTACAATCTTGCACCTACCTTGCTTCTAACCAAACCTATGGTTATGGAGCTTGAGTATGGTTGATTATTATGAGTTTAGAGGTTCAAACACCTTCTAAATTTTCTGTTTTGGCAAGGTTTTAAACAACCTACAAGTGCTGAGATCATCCAAGCTCACCATCCTCAACATGGTGAGGCTTGTGTTTTGGTAAATGTGTGAACCATGGAAGCTTTAGCTCTCCAACTTTGTTCCACTACCTGACTTGTTGATTTGTTATCTTCATACCACTAAATCTCAACTAAGTTCCAACAAAACAACAAGGCTACATCACATCCCCGAACACTTTCCATGTTTGGGATGCACGCATCTAGCAAGCTCACTTGGTTGTTTGTAGATTTAGTAGGTTTAAGTGTAACACCTCGAAAATTCGCGTCCTATAATGTATTGACACGTGTCATAAGTTGAACGTGTGAAATAATACTCTAGAAGGACTAAAGTTGACAAACATGAAAAGTATGTGAAAATACGAGTTCTAAATGTTGACAGTGAATAAATATATTGTACACTAACCCTACATGATGCTCATACCTTCAAACGAATAAATCATGGATCATACGAAGCTAAATATGAAAGAAAGTGAGAGATTACAAACTACAGGGGTTAAATGTGTCAACATGTTAAATTTATACCTCTGAGTGACCTTTTGACAAACCCGAAGCTTTGTAACGGTTAATTATGCTCACTAGAATGTACGATATAAATTTCGTAAGGTTTCGTTATCGTATGAGAAAGTTATGATCAAATTCGTGTGCGAGGGGTTAAAGCGTCAACGTTGAAAGTTAGGACTATTTCGGGTAACAATAAAGTTAACCGGGGACTTAACAAAGTGGGTATATGTCTTGAAGCCCTTATACGTCAATTACGAGGGCTCAAAATGCAAGAAAATAAGGTCTAATCAAAGTTTGAAGAGCCAAGGACCAAAACTGCAATTTATAAAAGTTTTGTTGGATGACCCCATAGGCTCGCGTAGCGCGAGACCTCACCTTCATGCCGTCGCGCTACGCGATGACCCCAGCTGGACAGATTTTTGATTTTCTTGATCTCTTGTCTGCCATAGCCTTGTATCCTCCATTTAAACGACTTGCCTCTTCATGCTTGGCCCTTAAACAACCCCTAAACATCTAGGACACTTGTTGATCAGTTGTGGGCACTTGTAGACTTATGTGTCAACATATTGTGGTGTTTAAATCACTATATAAAGACCAAGAGTTGCAACCAAGTTCCTCACACCTTCATTTGCACTTCTGATCATTCTTGGAGCTCCTAAGCAGGCTCAAGTCTTCACAATTCGTGCATAGGACTCTTGTAAGTATACTTGACCTTTCTTAATTAAGTTTTAGCTTAGTTTTAGCTTAAAAGTCAAACCGTCGTAATTAACGGTTGACTTTAAGATTAATCACTAATGGTCCAGTGATTAGTCGAATCAAAAGTAGTTATAAGTTGGTAATTATGTGGGTAATAAACCCTCAAAAGGGTTCCCCTTGATTCCCACTCTAACTAGGTCTAATGTCGGGTCAAACTTGTTAAGAAAAAGTCAACAGGATCCTTAAAATCTAATTTATGCATAATTAGCAATGTAGAGCATATACAACCTGTTGGATCATTGTTATAACTTAGTAATTAGTGTAAGAACATGTCTAAACAAGTTCAACCAGACAATTCTCTGTAAAGACCCGGTTCGGAACCGAAAGTCGCATAGTTTGACTTTCACTTTGACTTTCAGTTCTGACTCGTTTAAGCATGTCTTAGAAATGCCTTAGAGCTTCATTTGGACCAAGTTACATGCTAGTATAACCCTCTATGATTATACACCTCGGTTCATTAGTTATCCGATTAATACGCATGATCCCGTTAATTGCTCATATGTTGACCATTATGCCCTTGTCACCTTAAAACGTGATTTTTGGAAATGTAAAAGAGTAGAAACCTTGATTACTAAATTATAAACTTGTATGCAAAGTTTGACATCAGTTTGAGGTATAGAATGAGAGTTATGCTCATTAGCGTAAAATGAAGGCTTTATGTCACTTAAACGGCGTAATTAGCGTATAGCCTATTTAAACATACTTTTTGATATCAAACTTAATACCCACTGATGTATTATATTATGTTGGGATTTTTGAAGATTTTTAATTAATTTTAGGCTGAGCATAGCTAGTAGTCGTAGGCTTAATCCGGTAATTGTCGGTTTTGCCCTTACGGGCCATAAAATGAGTTTTACATATCTAAACGACTCCAAACCTTTTGCTACGGATTAGATATATTAAATAAATTATTTTAAGCCTTCTGGAATAATAAAAATATCAGCTTTATGTATCGAACCCGTAAATGGCTTCTAATCGCCTTATTAAGCGTTTTTAGCGCATAGTATGTACTAAGACTATTTTTAAACATACAAGGGTGATACCTACTGATATGTAAGGCAAATTATAACATTTTAACAGTAAGCAAAAGTTGTTAAACTCAGACTTTAGTTTTGAGCTTTTCGGCTTATGTGAAATTACCAAACTACCCCTAAGGGGCATAGTTGGTTATAATTGATAAATTTCACATATATACTTTACCCTACTATTATAAATCAGTAAACTAAGTATTTTTGCTGATTATATCAGACCTGTAACTCAGGTTAACACTTAAACTCTTTTATAACCTTTAAAATGAACAAACTACCCCTACGGGGCATAGTTTGTGTTTAAACTCGTTTCGGGCATAATGAAAGACATCTTACTAATGTCACAACATATTTGAGGCATAAATTAACTTAGGAACCCTGTATATAGCTCTCATGAATACCCGTCACGCTTATTACGCGTACGGTTCGGTTTATGTAACAAGTTTACATAAATTAGCCGAAACGGGTCAAACCTTATTGGTTTTATCTCAAAATCCAGAATGTGTATGAAATACCCATATAAGACAAGTCTCTGAACATGTCGGGTTTAAATCACCTTCTATTCCGGTCTTCGCTTAATCGTGCGTACGAACCGTATCTTCCCGTAAGACTAACCGGTCTAAGCTTAGGCTTAATTAAAGACCCGTTAGCATTCTAATTAGTTATTTATACCATCATTCCAGACTAGAGCCTTCCGGTAAATGGTACCTACGCTTACTTAAGTGAATACGGCTGAGTTATTAAATTCTTGCTATTTAAGACAGGAGCTAGCTCAGGTAAATACTCTTAACTTATTTTCCCTATACGGGCTTGGGATACGGTATAATGATACCGATTGGTCGGGTATTGAATGTTTAATCGGATTGTGATTAAATTATTGAGGTAACCCGGTTTAATCTGTATTGTTTGAAATAAAAGCCTTTAGGGGTTAATGACCATGTCCCGGATATCCCTGACATCATTGTATTATAAAATGGCCACGTCTTAAGCACGGGGTGTAGGCATACACCTGACAGTGGCTTAAGTAATAACGGTATCTCACTCTCTTGTGGGCCTATACTTGTGGCGTGTCTGTTAATCTGACTCGGTTTCTACATCGGGCCCTGAACGTACAACGAACATGTAAATCTGTATACAAGATTATAAATATGATTGTCCCAAGTTATAAAAGATTAATTTTGCCTCTGTGCATTTTAATCAAATTATAAAAGATATTTTGTGCCACGTGCATTCAAATCAATTTTCTTAAACTCTTTTCAAATGAGTCGGTTGAGTGTATTTACCAGTGAAAACTGACGTATTTTCCAAAAAGGTTAAGTGACAGGTACTGAACGTAATTGGCTGGAAGCTCAGGGCGCTAATAAGGAATCTTGCAAGTTCTAGGCGTCTAAAGTCTGTTGAACAAATTATATGTTTTAAGATCCGCCTGTGGATCCTTTACTTTCCGTTGTAATACTGGATATTACTTTACATTCGGAATATAATAATATTTATCTTTTGCTTCCGCTGTGCATTTATATATTGTGTTGTTTGACTATTATGTTGCCAACTACGTCACGATACTCCCCACCGGGCCCACCGGTGACACGTGGAAAGTCGAGGTGTGACAGGTTGGTATCAGAGCCAACACTGAGTGAATTAAACGCTAGCATTTTGCGTTTAATCTCAGTTACACAATTGCACATTCTTGAGTCTAGACAAGAACATAGGACAAATTCCAATTTGTTTCATTGTCTTTTAATTACTTCCTTGATTATTTTTCTGATTAGCCTTTGCATGGGCAAGTCATTTTTATTAGAAGTCCCGTTTAGGACAACCATATACTTGTTTAAATTTTTAAAGGAACGATTATGTTTAAATTATCATTCCTATATTATAAGATCTACCATTATAATAAAATGGAAAAATCTAAAAAGGACAAGACCTAGCCACGTGTCATTTTAAGACCGGGCCAAGATGGTAGTTCCATGATTAGATTCAGATCCATATTTAACACCTCAATTTAGGATTGTTCTGCGTTAAATATTAATAAGAATCTTAAGTGTGAAACCTAGCCTTCGGGTCATTTTAAGGCCGGGTCATTTTAAGGCCGGGCCATGATGGTAAGACCTGTTTAAAAGATTCGAATCCCTGTTAACATCTGTAAATATGTTAACACTCCTGGCAGGCGTGATTCGTTAAAATCACACACGTCATTTTTATATATGGATTCTTTAAAAAGATCCCTAACCCAACTTAATGATCTCTGAATCATGGGTTTAGATCATCAATTAAGATGATCATACTTTGACCATACGTTGGAAAAAATAATGCCTACGGGCTATAATGTATTGTCCATTTAAGACATTGACATTTGATCCTTATGATTCCTTGTCTATGGTGGTGAGCTATGCTCAAGCCTATTAGTCTGTATGATCAATGCGATCCTGACTACTATCATCAAATGAAGATGATCATATTATAAACATCCCTTAAAAGGGAAATGCCTACGGGCTATAGTTAATGTCCTCCGAGACTAAAGACAGTGGTAGCCTACAACTCCCTGTCAAGAAAAGGTAATGAACTTTAATTTAAACCTTAATGCCTCGATTCTCTGAAATCATGGCTTATAAATTAAACTTGTCTACGCGACTAGGCCATTTGTGCTATTATTAAAACCTTAATGCCTTGATTCTCTGAAATCATGGCTTGTAAATTTAAAATTGTCCATGTGACTAGGCCTTTGCGCCACTTTAATATCCTTAATGTTCTATAACTAGGATAAATTATAATAAAAATGCTAAATAAATGTAACTAACAAATTAACCAATATGGTTTATATTACCATGGTTAATAAATCGTTTAAAACGATAAGACTGTATAAACTTCCGTATAAACCTTGTCCTTGTTTAATTTTTATGTTGCAATTAAAGCTACATGGCTAGGTCAGAGGAAGAGAACAGTCATCCTTTGGAAAACCGCGATGATGAGAAGATTAACATAACCAAAGGAGAGCTTCGCTCACTGATTGATACAGCTGTATCTAAAGCTGTAGAGGAGCAATTTAAGGAGTACAGTGAGACACATAGTAAAGCCTCATCTGTACCCCACTCTAAGTCTGTCCCTAAAACTCATTCAGAGCTGCATAACAAGCCGCCCTCTAAGAAAGAGGAACCAAAGAAGAATGACGATCAACATTCATCTAATGAACACAGTGTTCCATCCAAGAGGATAGTGTTCGATAATGAACCGCGTACCAAGTCCTGTACCTACAAATATTTTGTTTCCTGCACACCCCGGGATTTCACTGGGGAGAAAGGGGCAATTGATTGTATGGTCTGGTTGGATGAAATGGACACAGTTGTCGATATCAGAGGTTGTGCTGAGAGGGATGTAGTGAAGTATGTATCCCAATCATTCAAGGGAGAGGCGCTAGCGTGGTGGAAGGCTCTCATTCAAGCTGTTGGGAAGATCCCACTTACAACATGTCATGGGAACAGTTTGTTGCTCTCATTATGGAGAACTACTGCCCTCAACACGAGGTCGAAAGAATCGAATCAGATTTCTTATCATTGGTGATGACAAACTTAGATTGTCAAGCATACCTCACCCGTTTCAATACCCTGTCCAGACTGGTTCCTTACCTAGTAACACCAAAACCCAAGAGAATTGCTCGCTTCATCGGGGGTTTAGCCCCAGAAATCAAAGCCAGTGTTAAGGCTTCAAGACCTACTACATTCAGGTCAGCGGCAGATCTGTCGCTATCTCTCACACTCGATGTGGTCAGAAAACAAGGCTGCCGAAGCCTCTGAAGATGGAAAGCGTAAAAGGGAGGATGAGAATTCTCATCGCTCCGATAGGAAGAGGAATTCTGAAGATAAGAAGAGTTCCGGGTTTAAGAGAGACAGCCAGCAGTCGGGAGAGAAGACCAGGTGCGAAACCTGTAGGAAATACCATCTTGGGAAATGCAGATTTGAGTCTCAGCCTCTACCGTGTGGAATTTGCAAGTCTAAGGAACATAAAACCCTGGATTGCAAGAAGTTGAAAGATGCAACCTGTTATGGTTGCAACGAGAAGGGGCATATCAAAACCAACTGCCCTAGGAATCAGATGAACGCTTAAGAGATGGTGCAGAATAATAACTATATAACAGTACCTTTCCATAACAAGCAGTTTATGCAGAAATTTATTTGATACTGGCACATATGATTCTATAATGAATGATAAATGTGGAGAACTGTTTTCTCCGCCTGATTAAGACTCCGGTCATTTAATGCGAGGTAGAAAGTGACCGGTGATACTTTAGAAAATGCACCAACAAATCCTAGATTGATATTTTATATCTATTAGGAATCGCTCTTTTCTGATACCCTTATGGCAAACTTTCAAGCTAACTAAATTCATCAGTATAATAAAGACAGATGTGACTTTTTAATCCCCTGTCAAAAAGGTGATGGACTAGGTCCAACCCTTAAATGCCATTGATGGTCTTTTATGACTGTAACACCCCAAAACCCGAATGTTTATATTCGTTAAATGTTCTAATATGGTACATCAAGAAATAAATAACTAGGTTATTTATCCTAGTTAAAAGTATGGTAGAAACAAATAAAGGATGAAAGTTGTGTCAATTTTATTTAGTGACAAACTTGAGGGGCTAAAGTGGGGCAAAATGAAAGTTGAAATTATTAATAAAAAAAAAATATATACCCACATACACACACACAATCGTGTGTTCTAGAACGAGCAGGAGCTCCATGAGCTCCAAAACCCTAAACATGGAAGATCATCAAATTGGATGGCTAAATGAGGTTTAAATTCATAACTGAGCATGAATTAATGATCACCTTCACAAGGGGATCGTAAGGTATGTCTTAGATTCTAGATTGGTGATGATGCACGAAATGGGTTATGTTGTAAATCACGAATTTGTATGAAATTGAGCATGAGTATGAGTTAGATTCGTCATTTGGAACATGGATTATGCATGAATTAGGTTAATTTGATGTTTAAGGGTGAAACCCATTTGTTATGGTGAAGATGATGACATGGGTAAATCATCTATGTCTAATTCTTGCTTAATGTTGATGTATTTTGATGTGTATGGTAGATTCTTGTTAGAGGAATTGAAAGAGATGTGATATTAATATGTTTGATGTTTATTCATGAATGATTTATGTTGATTAGAAGGAGGAATTTGATGAATTATGTATGAAATTAGAAGGATATGCATGAACTAGTTGTACACTACGCTTAGGGGGTAGTACACACGTTAAAAGTATGATGAACTTATGATGAATTTGAGATTTGATCACTTGTAGGTGATTAACAAAGTTGTTATGAAGTGGGTTTTGATGATATGATAAGAAATGATGAATTAGTAGTTGGTTTTGATGAGTTATGTATGAGTTTAGAAGATTTGAGCATGAAATAGTTGTACGTTATGCTTAAAAGGTAGTACTTGCATCAAGTGTATGATGAAATGTATATATAGTGTCACCCGTATAATCGAATATGATGTCACGAGTATATGATGATAAGTCGATGGTTAAATATGGTATATAGTTGACTTTCAAAAGTCAACTAAGCATAAGAAACATGAATTGACACGTGGTCGTACATGCAGGATTATAGGAATTCGTATGGTACATGTTATGTCAATATGCGTTGTTTGTGATTATATGATGAATTACATGAGTTTATACGGATATGAATATAATAATATGAGTTATGTATGTTAGAAATGACTAATGAAAGTTAAGGGTGAAATATGCGATTGATATGATTGTTAACATGTACGAATGCATATGCTAATAGGAGCGTGATCTTGATGAAAAGAGAGTATAGGAATCATGTCAAGACGGACGCAAGCATGAAAGGATAACGGGTCAAGAAAAGGCGAGGAATCGGATATGAGCACGGACGCATAAGGTAAGTGATTTCCGTAATCACTTCTTAGTTCAAGTAAGTAATAAAGTGTTATGATTAATTAAACATGAAGTTTGAGGTCAATTATGTGCTAAAGTCTTTCGTCGTAAATGATGGGATTAAAGTTGACCAAAATGCCCTTGATGGGTATTTTGGGGTAAACGATCTTAAAAGTAGTTAGAAACAAGTTATTCGATTAGCGTAATGTTTTGGACAAGTATGGAAGTGGGGTTGATGGTTTGGTTAGTCGTAGACTAATTAATGCGCGAATACCCTTAACGGGTCAAAAATAAGCATATGAACGATAAGGTGTTAAGAGGATGCAAGACGTCCAAGAATTTGGTAATTTATGATAAGACGTCACTTATATTATTATGTTTATAAGAGATTTTGGTAAAACGAACAAGTTATGTTGACGTATGCATGAACGGGTTGAAAAGTGGTAAAAGGGTAATAAGCCGAAGAGTTAAAAGTCGGGATTTTATATTAAGTCGGGTGTTGGATTTTAGTTCCATTAGATGGTGAATTAAATTACGGTCGCGTAGGAAAAAGAATCGCGTAAAACGGAGCTATAACGAAGAAGTTATGGCCGTTTCCGTGAAATCAGATCGTGCTGGAAATCTGCAGCACAGCTGCAGCATCATTCTGTCAAAATTGAGGCAGTAGCGTAGCGCGACTGCATAGGCTTGTAGCCGTCGCGCTACGCGACTGCGTATGTTATTCCGAAATTTTGTTTTCGTGTCCCGTTTTGTCTTAGGAACTCGTTTAAACGCGTTTTAAGTCGCGTATGACTAGTTTAACTCATGTTTTATGACCTTTATGGTAAGCGTATGTGTGGATAGGTATGTATGGAGGTTGTGTATCACTTTACACGTATGTAGGAGTGTATGTAAGCGTGTATGCGCGAATGTATGTAAGATTATGGTGTGTAAGCGAGAACATAAGGATATATATGAAGGCGTATGTGACTAGACAAGTATGAGTCGGGTATATTGCAATGATTGATTGGAAATATAAATGTAAGCACGTATGTAGGTGCTATGTATGTGTGTTGTTAAGTATAGGTGTACGTATGTAAGGGTGTATGTAGATAGTATGTATAAGTAGTCAAGGGAGTATGTACGAAGGTATGCACGTATGTAAGTTGTGAGAAAGTATGGAATAAGTATGTATGCATGTATGTAATTATGTATGTGTGTTGGTATGCAAGTATGTATGTAGGTTTGTATGTAACCATGTATGTAGGTATGTACGTATGTATGTAGGCATGTAAGAATGTATGTATGTATGTATGAATGGATGTGTTTAGGTATGCACGTACGCATGTATGTAGGTACACAGGGATGTATGTAGCTATGTGTGACCGTAAGTTTACGTATAGGTTGTATGAAAGTACGTACGCATGTATTCAATGAAATTGAGCACTAACGATAATAACATCGTGCCTGGTGATGAAGTGTAACGCAGGAATGTCAAAGAAGTCTCACTACGGATCTTATGATTAGAAGAAAGACGGGATGTAAAGAGTTAATGAAATGAAAAGTAAATGTGAATAAGTCTTGTATGCTTATGATACGTACTAATATATGAATTTTATGTGGTGAGCGCAGGTAGTACAAGCCATGAGGATTACTAAAGAGTAGAGATCGAAGATCGAGTCACAAGACGGATTGTACGGGAATGTTTAAACATGCAATTTAGTGTCGATAAGTTATGTTCTTATATTATAAAATGAATTTTTAGAATGTTAGGATGTATATCATGAAAGAAATTTTAAAGCTCGAAATTCCGCTGCGTCTTTTTAAGATTAAACGTGTTAGGGTGTAACAAGTTGGTATCAGAGCCCTGGTTTGAGAGAATCAAGTGTAAGAAGGTAAGTGCTTGAACTCAAACCTGTGTGCTCTTGTGATAAGAAACCCGTACAATCCAAGACTCGGTCAAGATCCAAAGGTAAAAGAGAATGTAAGTATGTACTTATGTATACGCATAAAGAAACTGACGGTTTTGTATATGCAAGGTAAGTATAAGCGTTTGAAGAGGATGATCCGCGAGTGCGGTTAAGTACCGACACCAAGGCATGAAATAAGATAAAGTTGAACCCAGGTACGTAAATTTAATATGTCGGTATATGAAATGGTAAAATGCATTAAGGGAAGAAAAATGCTAAATGAAGGACCATGATGGTATAGTAAACATGTTTTGAAAAATGATACACGTGCCGAAACCAAATTCTTCGGACATAAGGTGACAATTACACGAAGACACGAAACTAGTATGGGGATTGTGTACCTGGCCAGTACACGTGAAGCATATGACGTTCGTGGGACCGTGATAATTGATACAGGTATGTCCGCTAGAAGTAAGTAGTAGGTGGACGTGAGGGTGAAGAGAAATGTAAGACTCTCAAGAATGAGAGTATGATATGCTATGCTAGAATCCGCGAGACGGATTCGAAACATGATATGCTATGCTAGAATCCGCGAGACGGATTCGAAATATGATATGCTATGCTAGAATCCGCGAGACGGATTCGAAACATGATATGCTATGCTAGAATCCGCGAGACGGATTCGAAATATGATATGCTATGCTAGAATCCGCGAGACGGATTCGAAAGATGATATGCTATGCTAGAATCCGCGAGACGGATTCGAAACATGAAATGCTATGCTAGAATCCGCGAGACGGATTCGAAACATGAAATGCTATGCTAGAATCCGCGAGACGGATTCGAAACATGAAATGCTATGCTAGAATCCGCGAGACGGATTCGAAACATGAAATGCTATGCTAGAATCCGCGAGACGAATTCGAAACATGAAAAGAAGTTAAAGTATAAATGAAATGTTTGAAACCGTTAGATGGATTCAAAACATAGAAGGTACGAAAGGTATGAGTAATGTGTTCGAATTCGTGAAACAGATTTAAGATATAAAAGACGGAACTAGCCTATATAAGAAAAAGTCAATAGCTTGACCATGTGTGCGTCAAACAAGTTATATAAGTAAATGTAAGGCAAATGAACAAAAGAATGATAGGAATGAAAATATCCGAATGTGTAAGTAACGTAAGGATATGTATGGTACAAAAGACTATAGAAATGTAGAACGATGTTAGCTACGGAGTTAAACACGTAGGTGTGACTATGAAATGGTAGTTTTGTTGTGATAACAAAACAAGGTTAAATGTTATGCAATGCGTCTATAGAATGAAATATTTAAGGATGAGGTGAAAGTACTAAATCCGTTATAAACGGATCATATAAGTGTAAGCATTATTATAAGTTTGAATAAATACGTATATTAACCTGTTATTGACGGGTCAGAGGAAATGAGAATGTTATATGAAAGCATGCCATGGAAAGTATAGACTTGTTAAGAAGAGGAAGCCAATTGATTGAATAATTATGAAATGAGATAGGATGATTACTTATAATTATGATGTGACTATGAAGTCGAACATAGATGTGTGCGTGCAAGGGAAATGAGAAAGGTTTCGGGGACGAAACCTTATTTAAGGGGGGTAGACTTGTAACACCCCAAAACCCGAATGTTTATATTCGTTAAATGTTCTAATATGGTACATCAAGAAATAAATAACTAGGTTATTTATCCTAGTTAAAAGTATGGTAGAAACAAATAAAGGATGAAAGTTGTGTCAATTTTATTTAGTGACAAACTTGAGGGGCTAAAGTGGGGCAAAATGAAAGTTGAAATTATTAATAAAAAAAAATATATACCCACATACACACACACAATCGTGTGTTCTAGAATGAGCAGGAGCTCCATGAGCTCCAAAACCCTAAACATGGAAGATCATCAAATTGGATGGCTAAATGAGGTTTAAATTCATAACCGAGCATGAATTAATGATCACCTTCACAAGGGGATCGTAAGGTATGTCTTAGATTCTAGATTGGTGATGATGCACGAAATGGGTTATGTTGTAAATCACGAATTTGTATGAAATTGAGCATGAGTATGAGTTAGATTCGTCATTTGGAACATGGATTATGCATGAATTAGGTTAATTTGATGTTTAAGGGTGAAACCCATTTGTTATGGTGAAGATGATGACATGGGTAAATCATCTATGTCTAATTCTTGCTTAATGTTGATGTATTTTGATGTGTATGGTAGATTCTTGTTAGAGGAATTGAAAGAGATGTGATATTAATATGTTTGATGTTTATGCATGAATGATTTATGTTGATTAGAAGGAGGAATTTGATGAATTATGTATGAAATTAGAAGGATATGCATGAACTAGTTGTACACTACGCTTAGGGGGTAGTACACACGTTAAAAGTATGATGAACTTATGATGAATTTGAGATTTGATCACTTGTAGGTGATTAACAAAGTTGTTATGAAGTGGGTTTTGATGATATGATAAGAAATGATGAATTAGTAGTTGGTTTTGATGAGTTATGTATGAGTTTAGAAGATTTGAGCATGAAATAGTTGTACGTTATGCTTAAAAGGTAGTACTTGCATCAAGTGTATGATGAAATGTATATATAGTGTCACCCGTATAATCGAATATGATGTCACGAGTATATGATGATAAGTCAATGGTTAAATATGGTATATAGTTGACTTTCAAAAGTCAACTAAGCATAAGAAACATGAATTGACACGTGGTCGTACATGCAGGATTATAGGAATTCGTATGGTACATGTTATGTCAATATGCGTTGTTTGTGATTATATGATGAATTACATGAGTTTATACGGATATGAATATAATAATATGAGTTATGTATGTTAGAAATGACTAATGAAAGTTAAGGGTGAAATATGCGATTGATATGATTGTTAACATGTACGAATGCATATGCTAATAGGAGCGTGATCTTGATGAAAAGAGAGTATAGGAATCATGTCAAGACGGACGCAAGCATGAAAGGATAACGGGTCAAGAAAAGGCGAGGAATCGGATATGAGCACGGACGCATAAGGTAAGTGATTTCCGTAATCACTTCTTAGTTCAAGTAAGTAATAAAGTGTTATGATTAATTAAACATGAAGTTTGAGGTCAATTATGTGCTAAAGTCTTTCGTCGTAAATGATGGGATTAAAGTTGACCAAAATGCCCTTGATGGGTATTTTGGGGTAAACGATCTTAAAAGTAGTTAGAAACAAGTTATTCGATTAGCGTAATGTTTTGGACAAGTATGGAAGTGGGGTTGATGGTTTGGTTAGTCGTAGACTAATTAATGCGCGAATACCCTTAACGGGTCAAAAATAAGCATATGAACGATAAGGTGTTAAGAGGATGCAAGACGTCCAAGAATTTGGTAATTTATGATAAGACGTCACTTATATTATTATGTTTATAAGAGATTTTGGTAAAACGAACAAGTTATGTTGACGTATGCATGAACGGGTTGAAAAGTGGTAAAAGGGTAATAAGCCGAAGAGTTAAAAGTCGGGATTTTATATTAAGTCGGGTGTTGGATTTTAGTTCCATTAGATGGAGAATTAAATTACGGTCGCGTAGGAAAAATAATCGCGTAAAACGGAGCTATAACGAAGAAGTTATGGCCGTTTCCTTGAAATCAGATCGTGCTGGAAATCTGCAGCACAGCTGCAGCATCATTCTGTTAAAATTGAGGCAGTAGCGTAGCGCGACTGCATAGGCTTGTAGCCGTCGCGCTACGCGACTGCGTATGTTATTCCGAAATTTTGTTTTCGTGTCCCGTTTTGTCTTAGGAACTCGTTTAAACGCGTTTTAAGTCGCGTATGACTAGTTTAACTCATGTTTTATGACCTTTATGGTAAGCGTATGTGTGGATAGGTATGTATGGAGGTTGTGTATCACTTTACACGTATGTAGGAGTGTATGTAAGCGTGTATGCGCGAATGTATGTAAGATTATGGTGTGTAAGCGAGAACATAAGGATATATATGAAGGCGTATGTGACTAGACAAGTATGAGTCGGGTATATTGCAATGATTGATTGGAAATATAAATGTAAGCACGTATGTAGGTGGTATGTATGTGTGTTGTTAAGTATAGGTGTACGTATGTAAGGGTGTATGTAGATAGTATGTATAAGTAGTCAAGGGAGTATGTACGAAGGTATGCACGTATGTAAGTTGTGAGAAAGTATGGAATAAGTATGTATGCATGTATGTAATTATGTATGTGTGTTGGTATGCAAGTATGTATGTAGGTTTGTATGTAACCATGTATGTAGGTACGTACGTATGTATGTAGGCATGTAAGAATGTATGTATGTATGTATGAATGGATGTGTTTAGGTATGCACGTACGCATGTATGTAGGTACACAGGGATGTATGTAGCTATGTGTGACCGTAAGTTTACGTATAGGTTGTATGAAAGTACGTACGCATGTATTCAATGAAATTGAGCACTAACGATAATAACATCGTGCCTGGTGATGAAGTGTAACGCAGGAATGTCAAAGAAGTCTCACTACGGATCTTATGATTAGAAGAAAGACGGGATGTAAAGAGTTAATGAAATGAAAAGTAAATGTGAATAAGTCTTGTATGCTTATGATACGTACTAATATATGAATTTTATGTGGTGAGCGCAGGTAGTACAAGCCATGAGGATTACTAAAGAGTAGAGATCGAAGATCGAGTCACAAGACGGATTGTACGGGAATGTTTAAACATGCAATTTAGTGTCGATAAGTTATGTTCTTATATTATAAAATGAATTTTTAGAATGTTAGGATGTATATCATGAAAGAAATTTTAAAGCTCGAAATTCCGCTGCGTCTTTTTAAGATTAAACGTGTTAGGGTGTAACAATGACCTAGGCAAAGTGATATTGGAATATTTTCAAAATAACGTTCATTAAGAATGTTAGTGCCTTATTGGCCGGTAAAGTTTGATGAAACCATGGTTAGTATATGTTAAGGCCATCAGGGTAATGAATAGCAGATGTTGGATTGCAACTAAGTAAATGATTCATCTGGTAATAGGAACTAAATCTCGAGTATGATAAACTCGGATAAGACAACCGTCAATCGCGCCATTGATGATGCGACGCATGCTATTGATACTACAATAGTAAACCGTAGAAAATTCTAATGTACCCTCTCTATAGATAAAGTACATCATCATATGAAATTGATATCTCTTTGATCTCTACTGATTTCGAATACCAAATGGTATGACAAAAGCGCTATATGAGGATTGGTGTATCTTAATAAGTTCCATAGATTGCTTCCATGCCTGATCAGTATGGAGGTTTAATGCATGGAACCACAAAGATATCCCAATGATCATATGGTACTAAAGTCAACTAATAGTATTCAAAAAAGATATCCAGAATGAAATTGCCTAAGTAAATGTTCCCAATTAAGGAATTCATGGACTAGTAACATAAAAGTTGTCACTTATTTGACACAAGCTATGATGGGTGAACTGGAGCCTGAGATATGGAAATCTCTGTAACCTCCTTGTATTTGATTGCCTTCTCCTAAGACTACCTTGTTTACCTCCCTAGAGGCAAGTAGAGTTAAGATTGACATCCCGCTTGGGTTAGAGTGTTGTGAAAAAATCCATATTGATTTTGGAATAATCGAAACCCTGATTAAGTAAGTTTTAAGACATAGGCTAATATAGCCTGACTCAAAGGTACTGAGGAAGGTTAAGCCCAATATGAGGCAGAAAATACTTCCTTTACTTTAACAAATCTCGAGGTCGAGATTTCTTTTAAGGGGGTGAGGATGTAACACCTCGAAAATTCGCGTCCTATAATGTATTGACACGTGTCATAAGTTGAACGTGTGAAATCATACTCTAAAAGGACTAAAGTTGACAAACATGAAAAGTATGTGAAAATACGAGTTCTAAATGTTGACAGTGAATAAATATATTGTACACTAACCCTACATGATGCTCATACCTTCAAACGAATAAATCATGGATCATACGAAACTAAATATGAAAGAAAGTGAGAGATTACAAACTACAGGGGTTAAATGTGTCAACATGTTAAATTTATACCTCTGAGTGACCTTTTGATAAACCCGAAGCTTTGTAATGGTTAATTATGCTCACTAGAATGTACGATATAAATTTCGTAAGGTTTCGTTATCGTATGAGAAAGTTATGATCAAATTCGTGTGCGAGGGGTTAAAGCGTCAACGTTGAAAGTTAGGACTTTTTCGGGTAACAATAAAGTTAACCGGGGATTTAACAAAGTGGGTATATGTCTTGAAGCCCTTATACATCAATTACGAGGGCTCAAAATGCAAGAAAATAAGGTCTAATCAAAGTTTGAAGAGCCAAGGACCAAAACTGCAATTTATAAAAGTTTTGTTGGATGACCCCATAGGCTCGCGTAGCGCGAGACCTCGCCTTCATGCCGTCGCGCTACGCGACGGCCCCAGCTGGACAGATTTTTGATTTTCTTGATCTCTTGTCTGCCATAGCCTTGTATCCTCCATTTAAACGACTTGCCTCTTCATGCTTGGCCCCTAAACAACCCCTAAACATCTAGGACACTTGTTGATCAGTTGTGCGCACTTGTAGACTTATGTGTCAACATATTGTGGTGTTTAAATCACTATATAAAGACCAAGAGTTGCAACCAAGTTCCTCACACCTTCATTTGCACTTCTGATCATTCTTGGAGCTCCCAAGCAGGCTCAAGTCTTCACAATTCATGCATAGGACTCTTGTAAGTATACTTGACCTTTCTTAATTAAGTTTTAGCTTAGTTTTAGCTTAAAAGTCAAACCGCCGTAATTAACGGATGACTCTAAGATTAATCACTAATGGTCCAGTGATTAGTCGAATCAAAAGTAGTTATAAGTTGGAAATTATGTGGGTAATAAACCCTCAAAAGGGTTCCCCCTGATTCCCACTCTAACTAGGTCTAATGTCGGGTCAAACTTGTTAAGAAAAAGTCAACAGGATCCTTAAAATCTAATTTATGCATAATTAGCAATGTAGAGCATATACAACCTGTTGGATAATTGTTATAACTTAGTAATTAGTGTAAGAACATGTCTAAACATGTTCAACCCGACAATTCTCTGTAAAGACCCGGTTCGGAACCGAAAGTCGCATAGTTTGACTTTCACTTTGACTTTCAGTTCTGACCCGTTTAAGCATGTCTTAGAAATTCCTTAGAGCTTCATTTGGACCAGGTTACATGCTAGTATAACCCTCTGTGATTATACACCTCGGTTCATTAGTTATCCGATTAATACGCATGATTCCGTTAATTGCTCATATGTTGACCATTATGCCCTTGTCACCTTAAAACGTGATTTTTGGAAATGTAAAAGAGTAGAAACCTTGATTACTAAATTATAAACTTGTATGCAAAGTTTGACATCAGTTTGAGGTATAGAATGAGAGTTATGCTCATTAGCGTAAAATGAAGGCTTTTTGTCACTTAAACGGCGTAATTAGCGTATAGCCTATTTAAACATACTTTTTGATATCAAACTTAATACCCAATGATGTATTATATTATGTTGGGATTTTTGAAGATTTTTAATTAATTTTAGGCTGAGCATAGCTAGTAGTCGTAGGCTTAATCCGGTAATTGTCGGTTTTGCCCTTACGGGCCATAAAATGAGTTTTACATATCTAAACGACTCCAAACCTTTTGCTACGGATTAGATATGTTAAATAAATTATTTTAAGTCTTCTGGAATAATAAAAATATCAGCTTTATGTATCAAACCCGTAAATGGCTTCTAATCGCCTTATTAAGCGTTTTTAGCGCATAGTATGTACTAAGACTATTTTTAAACATACAAGGGTGATACCTACTGATATGTAAGGAAAATTATAACATTTTAACAGTAAGCAAAAGTTGTTAAACTCAGACTTCAGTTTTGAGCTTTTCGGCTTATGTGAAATTACCAAAATACCCCTAAGGGGCATAGTTGGTTATAATTGATAAATTTCACATATATACTTTACCCTACTATTATAAATCAGTAAACTAAGTATTTTTTCTGATTATATCAGACCTGTAACTCAGGTTAACACTTAAACTCTTTTATAACCTTTAAAATGACCAAACTACCCCTACGGGGCATAGTTTGTGTTTAAACTCGTTTCGGGCATAATGAAAGACATCTTACTGATGTCACAACATATTTGAGGCATAAATTAACTTAGGAACCCTGTATATAGCTCTCATGAATACCCGTCACGCTTATTACGCGTACGGTTCGGTTTATGTAACAAGTTTACATAAATTAGCCGAAACGGGTCAAACCTTATTGGTTTTATCTCAAAATCCAGAATGTGTATGAAATACCCATATAAGACAAGTCTCTGAACATGTCGGGTTTAAATCACCTTCTATTCCGGTCTTCGCTTAATCGTGCGTACGAACCGTATCTTCCCGTAAGACTAACCGGTCTAAGCTTAGGCTTAATTAAAGACCCGTTAGCATTCTAATTAGTTATTTATACCATCATTCCAGACTAGATCCTTCCGGTAAATGGTACCTACGCTTACTTAAGTGAATACGGCTGAGTTATTAAATTCTTGCTATTTAAGACAGGAGCTAGCTCAGGTAAATACTCTTAACTTATTTTCCCTATACGGGCTTGGGATACGGTATAATGATACCACTTGGTCGGGTATTGAATGTTTAATCGGATTGTGATTAAATTATTGAGGTAACCCGGTTTAATCTGTATTGTTTGAAATAAAAGCCTTTAGGGGTTAATGACCATGTCCCGGATATCCCTGACATCATTGTATTATAAAATGGCCACGTCTTAAGCACGGGGTGTAGGCATACACCTGACAGTTGCTTAAGTAATAACGGTATCTCACTCTCTTGTGGGCCTATACTTGTGGCGTGTCTGTTAATCTGACTCGGTTTCTACATCGGGCCCTGAACGTACAACGAACATGTAAATCTGTATACAAGATTATAAATATGATTGTCCCAAGTTATAAAAGATTAATTTTGCCTCTGTGCATTTTAATCAAATTATAAAAGATATTTTGTGCCACGTGCATTCAAATCAATTTTCTTAAACTCTTTTCAAATGAGTCGGTTGAGTGTATTTACCAGTGAAAACTGACGTATTTTCCAAAAAGGTTAAGTGACAGGTACTGAACGTAATTGGCTGGAAGCTCAGGGCGCTAATAAGGAATCTTGCAAGTTCTAGGCGTCTAAAGTCTGTTGAACAAATTATATGTTTTAAGATCCGCCTGTGGATCCTTTACTTTCCGTTGTAATACTGGATATTACTTTATATTCGGAATATAATAATATTTATCTTTTGCTTCCGCTGTGCATTTATATATTGTGTTGTTTGACTATTATGTTGCCAACTACGTCACGATACTCCCCACCGGGCCCACCGGTGACACGTGGAAAGTCGGGGTGTGACAGGTTGGTATCAAAGCCAACATTGAGTGAATTAAACGCTAGCCTTTTGCGTTTAATCTCAGTTACACAATTGCACATTCTTGAGTCTAGACAAGAACATAGGACAAATTCCAATTTGTTTCATTGTCTTTTAATTACTTCCTTGATTATTTTTCTGATTAGCCTTTGCATGGGCAAGTCATTTTTATTAGAAGTCCCGTTTAGGACAACCATATACTTGTTTAAATTTTTAAAGGAACGATTATGTTTAAATTATCATTCCTATATTATAAGATCTACCATTATAATAAAATGGCAAAATCTAAAAAGGACAAGACCTAGCCACGTGTCATTTTAAGACCGGGCCAAGATGGTAGTTCCATGATTAGATTCAGATCCATATTTAACACCTCAATTTAGGATTGTTCTGCGTTAAATATTAATAAGAATCTTAAGTGTGAAACCTAGCCTTCGGGTCATTTTAAGGCCGGGTCATTTTAAGGTCGGGCCATGATGGTAATACATGTTTAGAAGATTCGAATCCCTGTTAACATCTGTAAATATGTTAACACTCCTGGCAGGTGTGATTCGTTAAAATCACACACGTCATTTTTATATATGGATTCTTTAAAAAGATCCCTAACCCAACTTAATGATCTCTGAATCATGGGTTTAGATCATCAATTAAGATGATCATACTTTGACCATACGTTGGAAAAAATAATGCCTACGGGCTATAATGTATTGTCCATTTGAGACATTGACATTTGATCCTTATGATTCCTTGTCTATGGTGGTGAGCTATGCTCAAGCCTATTAGTCTGTATGATCAATGCGATCCTGACTACTATCATCAAATGAAGATGATCATATTATAAACATCCCTTAAAAGGGAAATGCCTACGGGTAACCATAAGAGTCCTAAACTGGTTTCCTAAGTTAACATGCCTTAAATATGTTGTGATATCAGTAGGATACCTTTCATTATGCCCAAAACGAGTTTAACCTATAGTTAAGCCCCGTAGGGGTATTTTGGTCATTTTAAAGATTATAAAAGGGATTAATTAAGCTTCTGTGATTCCGGTCTGAATTAATCAGTAAAATGACTTATCTTAACAGGTCATATCAGTTGGTGTTAAGTCCTTTGTGATAAAATGGTTTTAAACCCTTACTATGCGTTTGATACGCTTATAAAGTCGTTTTAAGCGATTTACGGGTTAAAATAGGAATCTGAGTCTCCAGGTCAGTTCATAAGGTTCAAAACACTTCATTTATTATTTAAAATCAGTAGCAATTGGTTTGGTGTCAAAAGGATTTGTAAAACTCATTTTATGGCCTAAAAGGGTATATTCGGTATTCACCGAATCAAGGCACTAATCCTACCTTATGATCAGTTTAAAAATAATTAAAAATCTTCAAAAATCCCAAAATATTATATTACATCAGTGGGTAAAAGGTTTGGTGTCAAAAATTGGGTTTAGATAGGCTTTACGCTAATGACGCCGTTTAACTAATAAAAAGCTTTCTAATTACGTCATTGAGCATAACTCCTAATCTAGACCTCCAATTGACGTGAAAATTTACGGACATGCATATTAATCAGTAGCAAAGATTTTTGTCTTTTCGCATTTCCAAAATTCTCGTTTTATAGTCATAAGGGCATTATGGTCCATATTTAAGCAATTAACGGAAACGTCGGACAATTAGGGATTCGAGTGGTATAAACGCAGAGGGTTATACAATCATGTAACTAGGTCCTAATGGAAATTTAAGACATGTCTAAACCTATCAAAATTGGGTCAGAACCGAAGTCAAGGCAAAAGTCAAACTATGCGCCTTTCGGTTCCGAATCGATCCAAAACTGAAACATTGTCGGATCAAACATGTTTAGACTAGTCCTTATACATATTACTATGTTATACGAATGATAAAATAGGTTATACGCCTTTTAAATTGTTAATTGTGTATTAAATCGCAAATTACATTTCTGTTGACTTTTTATCATCACCTTTGACCCGACAAACGACCTAGTTAGGACGGGAATCAGTGAGTACCCTTTTAAGGGTTTATTACCCACATAATTACCTACTTAAAGGTACTTTTAATTCGAGATTTGACTGAGCCATTATTAATTAATCTCGAAGTCAAACCGTAATTACGACGTTTGACTTTTAGCTAAATAACTAAGCTAAACTCAAATCAAGAAGGTTAAGCATACTTACAAGTGTCTAATGATCGATTAGGAAGGCTTGGAAGGTGCTCTTGTGCTCCAGAAATGATCAGGAATGGATGGGGAATGAATGCAACCATGAAAGCCCTTTTTTATAGTAATTTTAATGGCTTGTAAACATGACAAATCACTCTACCAAGGGTCCTTGATCATCAACAGGTGTTCCTAGAGTCTAAAAACATGTAGGGGGCGCGCATGAATGAAGAAAATATCAATCAAATTCGGTTAAAAGCTTAAAACAGCCATCTGTCAGTTTTCTGGTCGCTGGGCAATCCCTTGCGCACCGTAAGGGATTTGCTTGCGGTGCGCAAGCCTTTAGCAGAAAACAAAAATTGTTGTTCGTTCAAGCTTTGAAAGGGCAAGTGGTGTATAACGATTCTTGGACGTGAATTATTCAGAATGGGGCCTCCTACAAAGTGCCTTGAACAGTTTAGACCCCTTTAATGCAGTACATTTGTCTTGGACATTATCAAAAAGTCGTAAACGAAGGGTTGTCATGTTTTTTCTTCGTAGGATCCCACTTATGAAAATATGGATCCATTATTGTTAGTATTTACCGGGTTTTAGAATATCAGATGTTTTCAATAATTCATGGTCTTGGGATTTATAATTTGGTCGTTCAGAGGTATTTTAATTAAAATGTCGACGCTTTAAATCCTACCATACATCTTTGACTAGACCCGGGTTTCTAACATTTTTGTCTTGTATGCCACGTGTCATTATTTTATTACACACGAATTTTCGAGGTGTTACATCCTCACCCCATTAAAAGAAATCTCAACCTCGAGATTTACTAAAATAAATTAGGGTATTTTTCTTTCATTGTGGACTCCACCTCCCACGTGTATTCAGGACCTCTACGGGCTTCCCATTTGACCTTTACAATTGGTACATGCTTCCTTCGAAGCTTCTTAACCTGTCTATCCTCAATCGACACAGGTTTTTCAACATACTTCAAGCTCTCATCGATGTGTACATTTGTATGTGATATGACTAGTGATTCATCAGCTAGACACTTCTCTAGATTGCAGATGTGGAATACATTATGAACACCACTGAGCTCTTCAGGCAAATTTAACTTGTAAGCCACTGATCCGACACATTCGATAATCTCGAATGGTCCTATGTATCTGGGGCTTAACTTGCCTTTCTTGCCAAAACGCATCATTCCCTTCCAGGGTGATACTTTAAGCAACACTTTGTCCCCTACCTCGAATTTCCGAGGTTTACGCTTTGGATCTGCGTAACTCTTCTGCCTATCTCGGGCAGCTTTGAGACGGTCACGAATCTGGACAATCTTGTCCGTCGTTTCAAAGACTATCTCCGGTCCTGATAATTGGACATCTCCAACTTCCGCCCAACAAACGGGCGTTCTGCAC
Organism: Helianthus tuberosus; assembly: GCA_030545235.1. Classification (NCBI taxonomy): domain Eukaryota; kingdom Viridiplantae; phylum Streptophyta; class Magnoliopsida; order Asterales; family Asteraceae; genus Helianthus; species Helianthus tuberosus. The sequence goes on along the minus strand of JARYGA010042236.1, from coordinate 220 downwards.
TTTCTACCGTACTAGGCCTCGAAGGGTGCAACCTTGATGCTTGTATGGTAGTTATTGTTATAGGGGAACTCGACTAATGGCAAGTGGTTATCCCAGCTACCACCTAAGTCGATCACGCATGCTCGAAGCATGTCTTCCAATGTTTGTGTTGTACGCTCACTCTGCCCGTCCGTCTAAGGATGGTAAGCCGTACTGAAATTTAAGCGCGTGCCCAAAGATT